>MU376014.1:0-90428 GCA_022495235.1 Xylaria curta | reverse complement strand
ATATTTTTATAAGCTTTTTATAATAAAAAGTTTTTTTTTTATTTTTTTTTTATTATATTAATATTAAAATATTTTTAAGCTATATAATAATAATGCTAATATTACTTTTTTTAGCATTAATTTATATAATTTAAATGTTTTATAGTTTAATTTTTTTTATAAAAAATATTATAATTAATTAATAATAGTTTTAGTATGCTTATTTTTAAGCTTTATAAAAAGTTAAAAAAAAAAAATTAAAATAATTATATAGCTAAATAAATTTAACTTTATTAATTATAAGCTAAAATGTTTATTTTTTTAATTTTATTTTTTAGTTTTATAATTAATTACTTTTTTATACTTTAGTAAAAATTCTATAAATAATTAAAAAAAAAAAGCGTTATAATAAAAAGTATAAAAATTTTTTTTTTTTTAAAATTAAATAAATATTTATGCTTAATTTTTAAAATATTTTAATTATTTTAAGTTTTTATAACTTAAAATAAGCTTAAATAATTAAAATAGTTTTTAAATTTATATAATAAAACAATATAATAAAAATTTTATTAAAAATATTAAATAAAACAGCTATAAATAAATATAAGACTTATAAACTATAATATAAAAAAAAAATTTAAATATTTTATATTTTAAGTTATAAAAAATTAAATAAATTAATAAAAAATAATATAATTATATAAAAATAAAAGTAATATAAACAATAAATTTTTAAAAAATGCAATAATTATATTAAAGAATCTACATGCTAAAGTCTAAAAATTCGTAGAATCTATTGCAGAATAATTACAATAATAAACATAAACGTTATATATACCCCTTAACCCCTCACGTGAATTCGACTCCAAAATCATCGCAATTTACATAAGCCGGCACGCTTACACCGCTTCACCATGATCTGATCTTTTAGGTCTTTGCTCTCTTGTTGCTTCCCCCTTCCTGTTTTCTGCAACGTTTTTCACCAGGGAGGAAATCGTCATCATCGTTATCTGACTGAGAACTAGGACCACTGTCATCTTCGTTGCTCGCGTTGTTGTTATCGTCACTTTCATCACCCTCTCCATCTTCTTCTTCCTTTTCTTCTTCATCTTCATTCTCCTCATCATCATTATCGTCTTCTTCTTCTACTTCTTCATCTTTGGAGTCTTCGTCCAAAATGTCATTGGCGGCTGTTTCTAGCGCCTCGTCATCTAGTTTCCCTGCTGTGGCCCCTAATATACCTAACCGGTCTAGTTTCCAGTACACCCATCGGAAGCTGTCAGACGGGTCAATTTAGCAGATCTTCTTCTTGCAGGGGCGTGTTGCGATGGCCGAATCACTTACTTTTCCTGATACTTATGGATATCGTACACTATATCACTGCGGAGTTTGCTAAAAACTGCCAAATAGGGATTGTTTGCGAAGCAGTCCCTGATCCATTCTAGCATAGCCGTTTCCGTCGTGATCCAATCGAGCGTGACTGTGTACCAATCCGCCGTTTTCAGGCCCGATGTTTGCAGCACACTAGCTTCTTTCCCTTTGCCCTTGTTTCCTTTATCCTTTGGCGGGGGCGACGGGGGTACCCCGACCGTGACGAGGTTATCGGTCGCGATGAGGAGATGGAAATGCTGCAACTTCTGGGTGGCGAGCAATTTGATGAATCTCGAGTACTGACTTTGCATGGTCGGCGTAAGTGCGTTCAACTCGTCGATCACCAAGTATGTCTCACCGGGCACTTGGGGGGCTCCATTCTTGAGAGTACCAGGCTTATCTAGTATCCCGAGGATCTGAATGAGGACTTCCTGGAGCTCCACATTCGTAGGTAGTCTCGCCGGGTGGTATATCGTACATTCTTTATATAAGCTTCTGAGGGGCTCGAACACGACATCCGGGGGAGTAAGTTGTGATATCACGGTCCGTAGAAACATGTTGAAGTCATTAATTTGAACTTTTGTGTACTTATCGTACGGCTGATACGTCGCACAGAAAAAATATCCTAAGGAGTCTCTGGCGTGTCTGATCGTTCCCAAGTGACAGTCTCTCAGCGTATTCTGGATGACGGAGGCGCAGAACATCGTTTTGCCCCACCCCTCTGCGCGTTCATGTGGTTAGCTCAGGGAATAAGAATAGAAAAAGGGCTTCTCTCACCTTCTCCAGTCACTAATACGCGAGAAGGGGAGTTCATAGACCAGACGTCTCGACTCTGCGTCACTTGCCGGTCAAACCTATTGGGACCCTGTAGATTAATCATATCATTAAGGAACTGAGTCTGGTCCAAGGGTGACAGCCATGCATGAATCCTTTTTCGCTCGCAATCATTGGGCAACTCCGGGACTATTGAGAGTTAATTGAGTCTTTAAGACTAGTAATATATCACAAGACTTACGAGTGCCTTCTCGTCGTCCACTTCTAGGAATTAAATCAATAAGGAATGGTGGAATGGCGTCAAAATCTTCACATTGCAGGTGGACCAGGGGCAATTGGGTAATTGGGTTCATCTCAGGGGGCTGTGATAAAATATAGTGGCTTGCGCCAGTCCCGGCGTTCTTCTCTCCCATCCATTTAATTAGCGGCCCGAAATTCGGGTCCAACAAATTCCCTCCGTAACCGATGAACAAGATCGTTTTGGAGGCTAAAACGTGCTGTAATGTTTCTTGGACGACTTGATTATTCTTAAGTCGCAAATACTGCTCTGCAGACAACACAATGTGATTTGCGTTCCTCCAAGACCCATAAGGATGAAAAACAGCTTGATGAGAGCCCTGTCGCCATGAGACCAGGCCGATAGGGTCTGCAGCATCAATAGAGCCTAGGCCACAGTGCTTTTCAAGCAAGTCGTCATAGTTTGTCGTGAACAATAGAGCTCCATTTTGATGAAGTGTCTTTAAAGCGTCTAAAATATCCAGCTGGTCCACGTAGTCTTTATAAAGGTTCTGGAATTGGGCCCCCACTGAAGAAAATATTAACAAGGGAACCCCTGACACATACTAAGATATAAAGCAAAAACTGGGAATCTACTGGAAAGGATTTAAGGCGAGCTATTACTTACTCCAGTTTCTCTTTATATCAATACGATTGGCCAGGAGTTTGTGGATTTTATTTGAGACTTCTTCGCATTCTGCTTCGGTTGGGTTGCTCTTCCGCAGTATCTTCTTAGTGCTAGTGAGGTCTGCTTGGTTGATTGGCTGCTGAGCCTGATTCTCATAGTAGTCTAGGGCACTGTTCACTTTGAACTTCTGTTAATAGCTTCTTTGATATATATCCAAGGCTATAGAGCAATGTAGAGTAATGAAGCCTTTTTGCCAATATTATAACCATAATCGGAAAGCTCTTACCATCGCTCAAGGTAGGAGAAGATGGACAGTGCTGAATAACTTACCGAGTCCTCGCCACGAGAGGCGCTGGGCTTGACTAGATGCTGAGTAGAGTGTCACGCCCGGGCCTACGCATATCGCTAGACGGCCGAGCTTTAGTTGCTCTCCAAGTTTCTTCACCGCCTCTTCTTGTTTCCGTTCGGCCTCGAGTTTCTTTTGTTCGCTCTCTCTTTCCTTGGTTTCTTTTTTGGCCCGCCTTCTGGCAGCTTTTAACTGGAGAGAATCTAGTTGGTCTTGTGTAGGCACTGGCTGACTACTGCCCTGAATCGGTGTTGACGGGGGGTTGGTGATATTAGAATTTGGCGGATTGGAGTTTGGTGAAACGGCACCCGAGGATTGAGGTTGGTGAAGTTGACTCGTTCGCTTCCGACCAGAACCAGCTAGTGGGAAAGAGCCCGGTGGGACAGAAAAATGATTGCTGAGATTTGAAACTATGGCAGCAACTGTAGGATCGAGTAGAGTAGCAGGTTGAGACGTATCTGGAGATGTGTTCGCATCAATTGGTGTTACAGAATCTGGACTCGAGCCCGTCGCCGGATCTTGAAGTGAGTCATTCGCCATATTGTCGAGGAGCTTTGTGTTTCTTGCTACTTGACGGCTCTAATTATTTATGTAATAGAATTGATTTAGGGCATCCCAACTGCTCCAAAGTTTTGACATTCACTCAATGCTTAAGGGTGAGGACTACTTCCTAAATTTTCTCGATTAGGAAGCTGAGTACCCTTGAAAGAGGAGGTGCGTACTACATATCTCAGGTTTTACTCCTATGTTTTGAGAACAAAGATGCTGCCTATGTCTCAGTTGACCTATCTACCGCTTTCGGCAGGCATAATATCACCTTTCACGAAGCCCTTCGACAACTTAACTACGTTTCAAACTAGCCAAATGATCATATCATTATGCTAGTAAAGATCAGAGGGGGCGTAGCTAAGCATATTTACTTAATGATTAATGAAATAAGTATGTGGTATATATCTTCATTGTAAATTTCTCTAACGTATATTACACCAACTTCGCAACTTAATCGACTACTTCTGCTAGAATTAAGCTGAAAAAATTAGTTTTCATTATTTGACGTTGAGGATGCATTACGGCTACAAAGTAACTAGCTTCGTTATATACCAATAAAATTATGAGTTAACATTCCTAGGTCCGTAGCTACAAAATGATATTGAAAAAGAAAGCACTATTGCGATTTCCCTCACCAAATAACTATCGTGCCAAAAGTGGTATAGGACGTATTACCATGAGGTTTCGGAAACTGATGCTTCTTAGTCCAAGAGACCTTCTGATCCACAAATGGCTTAGCTTTCACCTGTATTATCACTTTCATCGGTGAAAGAAAATGTTGATACGAGAGTACAGCGAGGCCGAGTAAAATCTGAATATCAGTATTTTCTTTCTCTACCTCGTCGGGAGACCTACGTATCACTTACTATACGACTATAATAATGCAATTTCAATAGCGTAGCCGCATTCATTACAATCGAAGAAATACTTAGCTCGTTAACATAGGTTTGAGGTTTGAGGGCACCGTGCATACAAGAGCTCCTAGATAATGAAAAACAATGAAAGCGCCAACACTGTCTCCGGTACAACGTTGAACCAAATGGCATGATTCTATTGATGTTGTAAAGTGTTGGCTAAGCCTAGCATAGGGTTGCTACTATGTTTACCCTTTGTAGTTCGTACGTCCATTCTACACAGCTCCGGTAACTATTAATCACGGATTATGGGACTCGAAGCCTACCTACATACTCTATGCAGCGTTAACTAGAACGTGTTGGCTTACGAGTGAGTGTATCAGTGAACTACATTATGACAAATACCAGAAATAGACAAATGGCAGCTTCATCTCTTCGATATAGAGTGGGCCGGCAAATAAGATATCATCTTTTTTGGATATCCGCTTCTATTCAAGACTTCGACCTGCCACACTTGCATACTTACTACTATTCGTGGCATTCGGTAAGCGTGCATTAGTGACTGAGGTACTACGGGGGTATCAGCCAGTTATGGTTAAATTACCAGATGCAAGACTATGCTCGATGAGGTAGAGTATGAAGCAAGTATTGCGCTAACATCCTTGACCCTAAAGGAAGTCGATTGACGCATTGCTTTCTTACTTGATGTTGGAGGGGAGCTGGAACGTCAGGACGCCGTTGATAATCTTACGCATTTCGGTAACTTGCATATACCCCTGTGAGCATTGCATCATAAAAACCTACGCTAGACAGTTAGGCTTTCCGTGGGGGCTGTACAGGGATCCTTATATGCAGGACAAGATACGTGATCGAAAGGTCAGCGAGCCCTGGATACCTGATAAGATCGCTTTTGCTTGCTATGGACCAATAGAGTGAGACAATGGTACCTAGGTACTAGATATTCGTGATAGAGCCTCATTTTTAGGGGTGAATCGCACCCCCCGGGCTTGAACGCAGATCCGCTTTCGCCTGAGACATCTCTTTCATTCTCAAGAATAATACCGCGAAATATTAATCGCCTATTGCAGAGCTTTTGCACCTAAGCGGTCTTGATGTATAACATGAGCGGCCCTCAGAACCGCCGTTGATGACTAGGAAGATACCGAGGGACGTGTTGGAAGAACTACTATTATATCCATGCAGCGATCTAAGTAACGTAATTCAAGGAAGCACAAGTAAGTTATTATTAAAACAAAGTTCAGTAATGGCTGAAGAACAGAAAGTAAATTATCTGGGTCATAATAACCAGCACCAGAATAGTTAATGCCTCATTAAAACCTCCTAATCTGTTATATTTTGTGCAAAGATTCATGAACTTTCTTCATCTCTCGGGTTATAAACTGCGAAACAGCCCTCACTCCACCAGCCCTCACTCCACCAGCCCGCCCTCCCCCCAAAATTGTTTTTTGTTTTTTTTTCTCGCAGATCTAATGGCCTCTGAGGCCTACCAGCGCAACGGTCACGTTTGACATTATCTTATATGAGTCGGACCTCCACAACTTCGGTCGAAAAATGGCCCGGAGTAAGAATACCAACACCAATTCTTTCGTAGACGTCATAGGATTGGTTAGTCGGCGATGGATGTATCAGAAGCGCATAATGGGGCACAGGGATATTCGGGTCTTCCGTTTTTTCTCTCCCAACTACAACACACCTCCACTGGCCTCTCTCAAACTCAGGCCAGATGTTCCTATCTAGTGTCACTCTATTTTCCAAATCTAGGTCTCCGATGGTAAGTTTCCTCGCCTTAGCGACAAGAATTGGTTCGCAAATGCCGTCCTGAGGTTCGATTGGGAAGGGATTACGAAGGTCCCCAGTCCACTTGACCTTGCCGAACGGGACATCCGGGTATTCGATCTCCCCCGAATATGCCATCCAAGACCAAGATGGCACAAAATTGTCGCTCGCGTACTCAATCCGCGAAAGACTTCCTCCAGCCCGAGCTCGCCAAAGTATCAGCCTCTCGAAGAATTTCCAGAAGATGCCGTAGTCGATCCTTGTCTGAAATGCTCGAGATAACCGCCGCAGAAGGCCAGAAATAGCCACTGAGCGATCACTAGCCTTTGTAAACTTCAAAGCGCAGTATAGCGTATACAAATGCTGTATAAGGCGAATCCGCTCGTTTTTGAAATATGCAAGTGCGAGGCGTGGAAAATCAGGGTCTCCCAGGAATTGTGACTGGACACTGATCAAGGAGAAATATATCAGTAAGTAACCTTGTTCTATAAACACAACCATCACTTAATGAGGCCTGTACTTACTTGCGCATTTGGGCGAGGGTCTCACAATGGACCCCCATGCCACATTCCCAATATATTTGGGTTGAAGTAAAATGAATAATACGACGGGACAAAGCTCTTTCCTGCAAGACCCAGCCTCGCGTGTTGAGGACTCCCATATCGACATCCCCAACGAAGTTATCGATTGCTTCGGCCAAATAGAAGGGTCCATCTGACGTATCAATTCTAGTGGAAGCTCTGCTAAGTCTGTCTACGAGAAAGCCATCCAAAGATGATGCAGCAGAGCTCGCCGCAATAGTAACGTAGGCGCAGCTATATACGTCTTCCATCTTCTTCGCTTCCTTATTCCAATCATCGTCATCATCCTGTACGATGCATAAAGAGTCAATCCAAAGATAGCGAACTCCCAGGGCTCGAGTAGTTCTGACCGCGTCTTGAAATGTCCTCGGAAGTTGATTAAAGCCGATTTCAAGCATGAATTGGTCGATATTACTCTTCCCCATGACGAAGTTTAGGTTTTTCCCCCAACAGTGGCTCAGAGCGGTATACTTCTCGTTCAAGGTATCAGAAGGTACGACCAAACGTAAGCACGGATTGTCCCCCGAACCAACATCAACCACTCTCGTAGGCATCTTCATCGGAGGGCCTGTATCTCCTTCAACACGGAAGCATTTATGAGTTTCATCACAGAGACGTATCCACTCATTCAGTAGTTGGAATTGTTGTGGACTAGCGACCTCGGGTAGATCAGGCAATCCGATCTGGGCATACGATGGGACAGTGCTGTTACATTCTATAGTGAAAATCGTGTTAGTGCGCAGTTACCACAAGGTGATCTTAAAGGACGAACCAGATTTAGAGTATATAGAGAGCAGAGGCGGTCCCTTCCGTGAGATACTAAGTATAGAACCATCTCGAAATAGCTGCAGTGGCCCAGCATATGTGATATTCTTTTTTGAAATACAACAGTTCAATAGTCTGCAAAAGTCACATGTGCTAGCGCTGTGCCTAATTTCATCAATGTTGCGATTGAGATCGAAGATACTTATGTTTAGGTCAATATTTTGGCAGGATGAGCAAAGAGAGGGCAAAGAGGGCTCGGCAATAGGGCAAGACCCTTGAAGCCGTAGGATAATACGCCGTGCCAACTCATTATCCGTCACGCTCTCCCATATGTCACGGAGTTTACTTGTCCTCTATTAGATAGTTAGCGATAGATTCTGATGGCATCCATAGAAGTGGACAGGAGCATTTGAGAGTGAACTTGCCGGCTATCTAAGTTTAGTGTTGATCATTTCATCGTATTCTAGAGTCTCCTTACATTCTTGGTTTCCAGCCATGGTTAGTGTCTTCAGAAGTGAGCCGAATGAAATATCACCACTCACTTACGTACTACTTGGATTCTCATGAGTCAATTCTCCACTTCATTAACGCTACTGTGAATGAGTACTTACGTTCTCAGAAAGCGACATGTCTGTGCTAACGTCCGGGGAAGGCGTAAGCTGGCACCTATCTTGAGTGAGCTTATGAATTATAGAGCCTACCGTATATGAATAGTCTGCTTGACTTTTATCTTGGATGGTATGCATCTCCCGTAGCACTTCGGTGGAATCTGCTCGAGAGTCCACAGCCACAACCAAAAGCCGTGTCTTGATCAGGACTAAGATATCCCGCCACGCACACGACTGTGAGAAATTAGAGGATAACTTGTCCATCCATTTCTCGATAACCGGGCGTAGCGAGTCGGTATCCCAGTAGCGGTCATCAGAAACGTTATCTTCGCACTCTCTGAAAAAGACTTCAAGCTCCTGCTGACCGTACAGTATCCATATAAGGAATTCAAAAAATATACACCCTAGTGACCATACGTCATACTTGCGAGAAAATTTGGCGTTTGTTGATTGTACTTCAGGCGGTTCATATCTTCTGCTCCCATGTTTCGTAGTCGTAGCTGCGAACCGCTCGCGAGTGTATGTAGCGTGAAATTTGGCGAGGCCGACGTCTGCGATTACCAAATTTCCCCTATCGTCCGTCTCACTTTTGATGATGACAATGTTGGCTGGCTTTATGTCCCCATGACGAGTCAATTTGCTGTGAAGCTTTTCAATCCCGTCCGCCAGGCCTGTCATTTGTTCTACGGCCCAAAAGAGTAGACCTTTATTGAGAGCTGCTCTGTTCTCCATCCAGAATTGCAGGAGATTACCGCCATCTGCCCATGGAAAGATGAAGCCTCTATCCTTTCCCCTTTCGTACGCCGCCACAGCTTGGATAAGATGAGGATGTTTTAACTTCCGCATAGTTTCCAGCGTCATCTTCTCTTTGTGATAAAATTTCTTAACTGTAGCATCTGCGACTGCCTCAGACTTTATGTTCTTCAACGCAACTTTGAAATGATCGGGCCTCGAGCAAGCTGAAGTATTTGGGATATCGTAATCATGATGGCCTTTAGGAATCCCAACGCTGCAGACCAAGCCAAAGCGCCCCTCGCCACTGGCATCTTCCAAATGGACGAAAGGAAGTGGTTGTTCTGCGGGGAAGGTGTAGCTAAATTGGTCCTTAGCAAATGATGGAACAAGGAATATCCATTGGTTGCTCAAGAATAACTCTTTCTTCGCCGAACTCCATTTTTTATGCTTGAAGCATTCCCAAGCACCGTGATCTTTTGGGTCGTTCAATGTGCTAATATCCCACTTATCACCCTTGCATATAGGCAGGTCTTCATCGGTGAAACTGTCATTGTAGAGGGTTCCAATCTGCTTAACTCTCTCGGAAAAGGCAAGAGCGAGGAACACCTTTCCTGCACTCTCCATCACATAACGAACTAACTCATCATACGGCTGTGGGGGATTTTTGCCAAAACATTCCTGTAGCGTGGCCTTGACGCCATTCTCAGAAAGAAATTCGCGGGCTTTGTATAATGGCATGAAACGATGATTTTTGAAAGGAGTCTGCCTTGCCTCAACACAAGAGTCGGACAATGCTTCATGGGAAAGAGTATGAGGGGTCATAGTGAGCTAATTTCTGTTGATGTATTTTCGTGATAATAAGTAGAATTCCTGACTCAGGTGACTTTATTTTCCTCGAATCGTAATTTGTGATGAAGTTTGATGGAAATTTAGGAAACGAGCGAGACAGTAGACCCTAATGTATATGTATTCTATTGACCTAAGCGCTTGACAAGTGAGCCACATAAATTAGGAGCTTGAGCCGCCGACGTCAGTCCCAACGGCTTGTATCAGGCTTCAAGGCACCATGTCGTAATCAGAAACCATACCACGCTTGGTCGCGAACCAGTGGTAATCCGGTACGTTGCGGAATAGGCAGCAATGTAAGCAGCTACTTCGCATAAACCAATGGGAAAGGATAGCGGTATCGTTGCCTTGAAAATGTCCAAGGCTACGATACAGGGTATCGTAGCTACACCGAGGTCGTATGCATAGTCATTAGAGAAATAATGCCGAAGCAGTCGGTCGGGCCAATTATACAATCGGCAGTTGCGCCGGGCTGCGGTAAGACATAGCGTTTTTACACTTGAAAGCTGTTTTTATCGAATATCCCCATAATCATGCAAATGGTGGGGGGTTCGTTGCATTTTTTTTTTTTTTTTTTTTTTTTCACAAATACTTTGTTGTGATTACCCGAGTCCTGCATTTCAGCTTTCCTTCCACCCTCCCTTCCATCGTACCTCGATGTTCTACGCGATTATGAAAGTCCGCATTTCATGAAAGGTTAACCGCTCGAGAACGTAACGTCACAGGGCGTGTGAGAGGGGCTAGCTAAATTAATGTTCTGCTTATCTTCTTGTTAATACTAAGACTATTGATGAGGTTCTGATTGTCTATATTATTTGCTCCGTTTCGCCCGGACTACCGGAGACGAGTCCCAAACATGTCATTTGTATTTATAAGCTGTCGATCCCATGGGTAATATCCTTGTAGAGCCTCTCGAGACTCTTGGAAAATTTCTCTGGAAACTTTCGAGTGGCTCTCTACAGTGTCTCTGTGCAATTGACGTTCGAGTCCATCCCTATTTGATTCTCAGTAGAGGCTGCAGAAGTAGCCAGCGACTTCGGTGCAAGGCGAAATACTAGGATTAGAAATGTGATCAGATAACTTGTAAGGATGTAGGAGAGTGAAGAGATGGGCAATCTACGACAGACACAACCGTAATGTAGCCGATCTTCATTACCAGCCGTTTTCGGCAAGTATGTTCGTTACCGAGGATCGCCACAATGCAACTCTGACGTGCAATTGTTTAATGTAAGGATTGCATAACCAAGGTAAGGCTATCACCCAAATATTGGGTTTCAACCCCCCGAAAACGCCTCTTGAAAGTCTCTTAGTCACTGCATCATACTACTTGACGCAACATCCAGTATGCATCGTTCGTATCCACCCGTGTACATCTCATTTCGTCGCGTTACCCACACTTCTCCTATAGTAGGTACAATATCCCATAATAGTTTAGAATGAAATCTGTTGAGTCAGTTGCATAATATTCTAGAATAGTTAGGGTAGTCACTACTGCTATCATGTCTATAACCACTCAAGTGGCCCGGGTAACTTACCTACTCCCGAGCCCTAGCCAAGGAGGTAATCTGGCTATTATGTATCTAATACTAGTAAAAATCTGTGCGTTCAACGGGAACTATTTGATCGTAAAAATCACAAGTCACTGAATGTATATCCTAGAAAATTAGCGAAATTTCGTCGAAACACTAAAGCAGTGCACTTGCAGGTGTAAGTGGCTAAGTTCGGTGAACTCTGCCTTCGTGAAACCCATCCCCTCATGGTGGCTACAAGTAAATAAGCCCCCATTTCATTGACCAGGTTCGCAGTGTGCCACTCGCACTACATCACTAGCTAACACGAAACGGAGAAGAAACTACGCCCGGTCAAGATAGAGATAAAATGATTATACAGAGAGGTCTCTTTGTTGTAAAATCTCCATGTGTGTTTTAGTAACATGATATATTGGAAAATTCAAATCATGTATGAGCTGGGGGTCTCTTAAATTAATTCTGCCACTGTAACACTCCTTTGGCCTTTCCGATAGAGTTTAAAACCATTTCCAGCGGTGTTTAGAGTAGGTACCGCTACATTTGGTACAGCCTTTGGAGCTACTATTATCGACGAGACTTTTATTTAACGAAGCCTTTACGGCAGGCACATAAGTCTATACCTTTTTCATAATCCAATAATTGTGTAATATCTAGAAAGCAGCCACATTCCAAGTATTTGATAACGCGAGCACTTTATCGAGCCTAGATAAGCCTGTTTTCGGGATTTGTATGTGCTTATCATTGTTTCCCTCTCTCTAAAATTTATGTTCCATTGTTCGCAAGTCGTGCTTACATATCCATGTGCGGGCTTGTTATGTTATATAATAACCGACAGTTATGTTTAGCCACTTTAAATGACTGGTCCAGCATTTTTGTCTTTGAACACGCAAGGTCTTAAAGTAGATGCAGCCCTGTAAGTTTCTACAGCCATCTCTCAACTATATCACGCATTTAATAATCCTTTCTTAGTACAGCCCTTTATCGTCGAAATTGGGGCGATCCAAGTCGATCTTAATGCTAAAGGTCTTGAAGACATAATAGGCGATATCCTGCGGAACCATTACTGTGGAAACTGTGGTGATGACCTTAGTTTTCTTCCTTTCTGTAACCTCGAAGATATCTTATCCTATGATGTTATCAGACATGTTCTAAGTCAAACGCTTGGCCGTGTTCTAGAGGAGTCTAACTGTATTACGAAACAGATTTTAAGCAAGAGGCAAGAAGTGAGCTACATAAAGATATTCACTATCTTGCTCCTGATTTCCAAAGTAAAATATATCCCATATTTCATTCAGGAGAGCATCTGCGACAGGAACCTTCCCCTAGTCGACTATAAGAAATTGCATAAGCGTCTCTCACGTCTCTCAAGCTCCGGTTCTTGCAAAGCAGGTCACATTTACGCATTTTGTCAGCGACAGTGGGAAGTGGTCGTACCAGTCTTCGATTTCTCAGAGCACACGACTCTCATTAAGAAGTTTGAACCCCAGATCCGTCTGCCTTTTGAATATTGCAAAGATACATCCCAGGGTGGCCAGGGGAGAATAATCGAGGTTAAAATACACCAGGGTCACTTAATTGGGTATTCTTCGGTGAGCTCGCATCCCACAAAAATCCTTGGTCTAACTGGGCCACAAATCCCTCCAGCTGATGCAAACATTAGGACAATCTTTGCTTCGCCGTAAAAAAATTTGAGCGAACACAAACCGGCCGTTGTATGTGGGAAGATGAGCTCACTGTGCTCAAGAGGTTCAGTGGTCCAACAACAGGGCACGAGCATCTTATCAAACTCTTGCTGGCCTATGAACAAGAACATGAAGGGTATTTCTTAGTATTTCCATTAGCCGAAGGCAACATGGCAGATTACTGGTGCCGGCACCGCTTCGATTCTCCTTCTCCTGAAGATGCGAGATGGGTCTTTGAGCAGTGTTCTGGCATTGCCGGCGGGCTGACAACTTTGCATGGTTATAAATCTGGTCATGATCTAGGGCGACATGGAGATATCAAGCCCGAGAATATATTGTGGTTCAAACGTGACCCTGCCGATCGTGGGTATCTTGTCGTTGCAGATTTTACTCTATCCCGATTCCACTCTGCCAAAACGGTAAACGTTACAGTACCCGGCAAGCGTGGCTTCACTCCAACCTATCGGCCGCCAGAGGTTGATCTCAAGTCGACATCACTTTCGGCACAAAGTTACGATATCTGGAGTCTCGGTTGCGTCTATCTCGAGTTTCTTACGTGGTACCTACTTGGATATGACGCTACTCGAGGGCAAGGATGTCAGAGTTTCGTTGATGCACGCGTTGCTGACGACAACCAGCACTATGGCACGCAAGAAGACAAATTCTTCAATATTGTCAATGACAACGGTGTCGTTCCCCGAAGTGCAGAAGTGAAGAAGTCTGTGAAAGAGGTATGTTCATCATATTTCGCGCCACTAGCTTAACAACTATCGACTGGCATTGACACGAAACATCTTAGTGGATATTGTTGCTTCACGGTGCTCGTCACTGCTCAGAAGCCATCCACGACTTCTTAGACCTTATTGAGAAATATATGATAGTAATCAATCCTGAGAAACGATGGACGATAGACCAAGTGGGAGGAGAATTAGACGAAATAGTGAAACGATGCTCTGAAGCTGGGTACTGCCACTCAGGAGCGCCTCGATTGAGTCCAAAGAAGGAGTCCTACTCACAGAGGCCTAATGAAAAACCGGCAATACAGTTCAATGAGTATTCAACTGCAGAACCTACGAACTCACCAGCTCCCGACGACAGTTCAAAACGAATGCCGCAGCCAGACGAAGTCGTCAAAAACAAATCCGCGACTTTCGACAAGATAATGAAGAAATATCAGAGTTTACGTACGGGAATCTACAACGCGCTGTCTTCCATATTGCCGTCCTGGGACCCCAGAGATTACAATAATCAGCCCATACCAGCATCAACCACGTACTCTCAAGAGGCCATGAGAGCCATCGAACTTAAAGGTATTGATGATCCTGCGAGCAGCGTAGAGAGTGCTCAAGTTGAGAATAATGGCACGGGGCTAGAGGTTTTATCTCGTATTATTCGGTTGATACTGGGCCCATTCTTCGACACTATCTGCAGTGTCGTACACCAGGCAGATCTGTCGTGGACTGCCGTATATATCATTACAGGGGGAAGGAGACTGTGACTGCGTCGTTGTTCCTCTGTCACACAAAATCATAATACCTAATAATAATTAATCTAATTTTCGTTTGTCAAGTATCTAATCGAACGTTAGACCGCCGCAGATGTACCTATCCAGAGGAGTTAACGGGCCGAAACGCAGCCTACTATATTTAATAAAATGTAGTGGTAACTCCTCTCTTATATGATCAGCTTGATAAGAGTGTCGATTTGGATAATATTGGCATCTTTTACATAAGTTTATCCGACTAAAATCTTCTCTAGCTGTAGGATACTAAGTTGTCGGAAAGCCGAAGCTCAAAAAGGTCCGGTAACTACCAAAGCTACAGAATTGCAAGAATAGTATGAAAGACCCGAACATACACCCAAACTTTCTTTCAAGCACCATTCATGTTCCCATTGGATGCGAATAAGCCATGCAGCGTTTCCCCGAAATCATGAGAGGGACGAGCAAAACAGTATCGCCCCCTACATAGATGATACACAACCATTCATGCCAACAGCACTCTCCCGAAGTTAACTTCATCCTTACACCGCCTCTCTAAGACATGCAGAGAGAAAGATCGCAAAGCAAGGAACGATATACATGATATGTCGCTACCCGATACCCACGGATACACACGCAATAGTTGGCGATGCAAGTCTCCGTCTCGTTCATGCGGCTAGCCGGTTCTCGAAAACTGCATATCGTGACACCAAATGTCTATAACCAAGTAGCGGAGGGTAGTTTTCATTGGATTTGCGTGGCATCTGTGCTACGTACGTATGAATAAGTTGTGTTAGGGTTTTATGTAATATGGAGGTCGTTTAATAGTATTAGGCAGTTATACAACAATATATCATATACAGATACTCTACAGCCCTCCCAATTCATCGCGTTAGGTAAGACTCACTCAGGCGACGTCTACATAACCACTAACAGTGCAAGAATAGCGTATCCTCGTCTGTCTACACCATAAGCAAGACCTCAAAGTGCCGATCGGCATTATCCGGTCCTACGCCCGGCCAGAATAGCTCTGTAGATCGGTACTACCCACAGAACACCGAATATAAATGGAGGAGGAAGCGAAGGATCCGGGCGTCAGCCGGGGTCCGGCGCTGACCAAGCAAGCTATTGCGTGCGAGAGTCGCATCATCTACGTAGGACGGCATATATCCGGACAAGGCTACAACTGATGAGGCCGGCAACTATTCTAAGATACTGTGGGGGTAGAGTAGAGCCTGATGCAGGATGTATGTCTTACCCCATTCCCGTGATATTCTTATCTTTGGAGGCTCTTTATAGGTAGGCAGGCAGGCTTTATTCAGCTCGCGCAGATCTTATACCGGAATGTAGGGTGCAAGTGTACACCAACTTATCTACCTGATGCGAAGGATTCTTTGTGAAGCGTGGTAGGTAGGTAGGTAGGTCAACATAGGAGCAGCAGTACTACTAAATCAAGGAGCGGAAAGCCTATAGATTCCGCGGCGGAAAACGTAGGTATCAGTCGGCGCGATCCGGCTGGCCGGCGAAGGAATACCCACCTACGCTCTTCATACTAGAATGTAAGCATAGAAGGATTCAAGCTAACGGGAGAGCCATACATCCAGACGTCAGAAGTGCACTTTTCGGTCGGGCGCAAACAGCCTGAGAAAAGGGGGGTTGGTTGGATAGGAGGGGTAAGTATCTATCTAGAGGTTGGGGTAAGAAGGAACGGAAAGCCACGAGGAAGAGGATGATCTGCCCTGCGTGTCTCTGACTGAGTAAGGGCCTCGTTGCAGTGGTGCAGTGGGTGGTGGTGCTGTATGTACTGTAACGATAGGATGCAGCCCATCTATCTGTTTACTAGAAGGGCAAAAGGCGATGACCAAATGTCACCACACCTGCGGTTATGATTGGTGGGCTTGTTTTTTTGTCGTGTGGTGGGCTGGGCTGGGCTTGCTTGTGCCCTAATTATTATTATTATCTTCTTGGGTTTCTTGGTTTTTTAACCCTCTTTTCCCAGCCACCAACAACGGTGATGACATGCATGGCAAACATGGATCACGGTCGCGACAAAAAAAAAGGATGGGGTGGTATTGAGGGGGAGAAGTGGGCTAAACTGGGCACTTGGGCGTCATAAATCTTGGTATCTTGTGTTTCCCCTCTACCGGTTTCTAGCAAATGACGGCATGAGCGAAACGAAACCCGTTATTAGAAACACACTTCTGACACACATTTCACGGTATTGCGTTCGGGGTGTTTTGGCGACGTCGCTTTTTTTCGCATGCTGTATCTACATCTGGCAGTGATCATGAGTCGCTCAAAATTTTGGCGGGGTCGACTTTTTGGAGAATCCATTAGCCTAATTGGACAGGACAACTCCAACCAAGGTCGCGTCCTCCCAGTTTAACTGCCATTCCGGCTCCCGAATTAGAAGCGGAAGCCAGCGGGAGGCTGGGAAAGGGACCTAATGTAGTGTAGTGTGTGGTGTAGTGTAGTGTACTGAGTTAGTGTAGCGTACTTAGAATGTGCTTCTCGGCGCTCGAAAGGGGTTACGTATGAGGGTATTCTGTGTTCCGTTATCCGGGAGGCGAAGCAAGATGTTCGTCGGAGATACGCAAGATATGTGGTTCATTGCTTGCTTACTTACCCAGCCCTTCGATAAAAAAGTCTAGGCAGAAGCAATCTAATTAATTCCAAGCCTCTTGTCTAGCCCCCCGCCAGCAAAGGAAAGATTCGAGAAAACCCAATGAACAGGGAAATGGTGGGAGGGAATACAAAGTGGTTGGTAAAAGGTCGAATGTTCACATCGCACTATTTGCCCGTCGGCTGACGTTGACTTCGCCTATCGTAGCAGTAGTTGGCTATTATGTTGCAGTTGCAGCACTAGAACAAGACTAGTATAACCACATACTCGCATGTATGTGCTGAGCATCCTTATCCACCCACTTGCTGTGTGGTTACATCTATGCTGCTATTTTCATACGATTATAGGATGAGATGGTTGGTGATGGGCAGTAGTCTTATTCTTCAGTGCAACAGTAACACAAAGTTCTGTCTGTCTCACTGATCTCCCAGCCCCCTTTTTCATTGGCATATATCGAGAGCGACATTGGCTTAGGGTTCTTGATTGGCAATACAGACGCCCGTCCGTCAGCCTCTGTCGTAATACTGCCCGTATCTGCCGCGCATCATATTACATAGTAGATGCGACGTAAGTTCTACAGCAAAGGGTGGCTGGGCTTGTAGATAGATACCCTGTCGAGCTGGCTGTCTCAGTCATTGTGGTACTCTGGACTTATTGTTGGACCACATGCTAAGGGGGCTTTCTCGGACGAGACACAAAATTCGATAGACAAGTGAGGAACGGCTCGCTGCGTGTGTTCGGTGCCGGTTGATGCAAGGCACAGCAGAGATATGTCTTACTAGTTAGTTGGTGAGGAGTTTGCGAAAAAGTCAGACATCTCATGCATATCAGAAGTATTTTTGTTTCTCTGTGTGCCGACAATCTGGGCCCGGAAATAAGTTGTGCAGGGCACTACTGTACGCTAAAGAAGAATTGCAAGGCTGGCATCAGCAATACCCACCACCCACCGTTTGAATTATAGGGAGTTATGAAAAGAAACAAAGACAAGCGATCGCATTCCCCTGAGACAAGTATAGGACCGAGCGAAGCGGGCTTATTCTACCACCCCCATCTTCTGCAAAATAATCATGATTATTTTATTTTATCTTATTTTATTGTTTCATCGTATCTCACCAGCCACAAGTGCACAGTACGCGATTTTACTTACATCAAGTTGCAAATCAAGAAATGGAGCCGCACAAGCCGCGTCCCCTCGGCTGCCTAGATAAGTAGATAGAACCAGCCGTTGTTGATACATTCCACCGGCCCGACTTAACATCTCCCACGCGATCTCCCACGCGTATTGGCTGGAACCTCCGCCCATACGTAAGTATATACGATAGCCCTGACCTACTGTGTTGCGCAATAATAATGAATAGAGCCGCAAGAGCCGCGATACGGCGTAAGTAAGTACAAGAAGGGCCAAGCTGACTGACTAAGACAAACAACTATCTATATCCTACCAAGCCCTTCCATATTTCCGTAGTTTTGTCATACCGACCTACCAACCAAGATAGCCGGGGCCAACGATCGCGTTCACAAGCCCTACAGGCCACGAAATCGATAGCCTGCATCCAAGGTGAGGACAAGGTGTAACTAACTAGTTTACCAACAATAAGACATCGACCAGGGACAGAAAAGACCAGCCTAGGCCAAGGCACGCTAATCCATCTCATCCGAAGTCCCCGTCGCACAATACCCCTGAAGAGCACGCTACACTGTTCAGGTAGTGTGCTAGGGTATACCTGGTTATACGTAGGATCACTCCCCTGGCAGGACCGTTTCGCAAACTCGCGAAATTCTTGTGCCCTAGCTAGGCCAAATACCTTCCTAGGCAGGTGGGATGGTCCTGTGCCCTGTGCGCTCTGTGAGTTAGAAGTTCTGCATCATAACGGCCCCCAAAACACGAAATACCTACGGGTGTTGGTATGCGAGGACAGTTTGTTTATTTGGTTGCGCGCTGTTGCTCTCACACATTTCTGTGATTTTCACTATACCAACAATAACAAATTCCTAGAAGGGAGTAAGTAATTACGGCCTACATGCCCAGGCAGCCATTTATTTCTCAAAAGGAAAATAACATAAACAATTTATTTGTGTGCGGCGCAAGCAAGCGAAATCGGATTAGGCGGATTGTAATCTCGGCTGTTGGCACTCAAAGTACTTAGTGCAGAGCCACGATGTGCACCGTGCATCATACCACACGCAAGCACAAAATTAACACTTATTGAAAAATAATAATTGAGAGAAAATTTTGAGATGAGGGTCATAGCTCAGGAGGATTTCTCAAATTTGCTTCACTATTGTTGGTTTGATCGCATCATTCGTAGAAGTACCTATCACACATAGTAGAAGGCCACTCCGATAACGCTTCATACATACAACAGGCCTACAAGCATATACCCAAATGCAGCGCAACATCGGCTCTTGGCACACGAGGTACCCACGCGGAACCACGGGCGCGGTGCGGAAAGCGTGCATAAGTATCGTGGACACGATTCAGAGTAGACATTCTAGCGCACACTAACATGATTTGAAGTCTGGGGTAGAAGATCACTTAGAAGTGGAAACTGAGTAACTATTGAGATGTGTTTAAAATATTTAGAACCTCCTAATATCTACCGCTACAGTTGAGTACAATAAAAGCAAGGGTATATCCAATCCAGCCAGCCAGTGTGAACAAACCCGGCAACACGATACAACCAAATCGTGTCAAAAGCGCTCGTTCACAGTATTCTATAGGTCTGCTGCAAGTCCGAGACGAATGATAGAGAAATAGTAACGCCCTGCGCTTGAAACCGATAGATCCAGATCCCCCGACCGTCCCTTGGATATAATAAAGACGGCGAGATTATCCTCCACAACACAACAGAAACCCATTAAAATTCATTCGTCGCGGCATGGTATAGCGTGCCGTCAGACGTAAAGCGTATTCGACCCAAGTCTAAAACAAAGGAAACTATAAAATTCAATTCCTCCTGGGTCCGAACTTTTATCTTCCATAGCCCAAATGTGTCCGTCCTTCGTAGATCGGACCATTCGTGCTTCTCATTCGTGTCCTGCTATGCTTGCGCGGCGCGATGTGTAATCGTTAAGATAATGATGGAAAAGCGCAAAAATCCGCGCTGCCTTTTCCAACCAACTGCGTCTCTCCTTTCGTCTTCCTCTGCTCGTGGGGTATCTCAAAAATGGAAACAGCTGAGACAGGAAAAAGTGTATATCGAAAAGCCTTCTTCCCCCATGATGCCAAACTGCCCTGAGGCCTGAGTAATATGACAGTAGTAACACATAGGAAATTCCGGGAACGGAAGTCCGTGGGATGAAAAACCAATGGAAAATCCCGGTAGTGATACACGATGGCGGCAGCCATCTCGCTAATGGTTTTGTTATTTTTTATCGATGTAGTAAGCCGAAGGATGAATCCTGGATGAGCCTGGGAAGACAATAGAGACAGGAAACCAAAGGAAAAATAAGAAATCCAATGGGTAATCCTTCCGGTAGTAGGGTATGTAAATTTATTGGGTCGGCCGTTTCAAGATGTCCTCACAGTTGGCGTCAAACCGGAGGTTCCATAGGCGCACGGATTGCATAAAGCGTTCCGTCTTCTCAAGTTCCCGTTCACGGCCAAAAAGGGTCTCGACGAACTCAATACCTGAGTTCTTGCCGAGCTGGGAGGCCTCGCGTTTCTTGCTGGCCTTGAGCATGGGTGACTCGCATCGCTTGAGGAGTGACCTCAGCTTGTCGGTCAAGCGCTCGCCTGACTCGATGAAGTCCTCGATCATTTCCCGGTTCTCCTGTGTCCGGACCTGGGGAACAATCTCCTCCGAACGTTTTATCTTCCCGGAGAGCTGGATGAGGAGGAGCCACATCTCGCCGGCCATGTCCGATATGGGGGTGGCAGCGCCGTGGTGGTATACGGTCCAATCGTATATCCACTTGCCCAAAGAGTTGGCGTCGAAGACGCTGCCGAGCAACATGATGGGCTCCTCGGTGGGGTCCCAGTTCTTCAAGGAATAGCCAGCGGGAATCCGATGCTTCTTGGCATCCGCCTCGGTGGCCCGAGGAGCTGCTGCTGTCACTGACTTCTTGGGGAGGGCGGCCGTGGGACGGGCCGTGGCGGGGCGCTGGATGTTAGGTACAGGTCCTGCGGAGGGGCGACGCGAGTGGGTGTGGTGACCAACTCGGGTAGCGGATCGCGCCGGGGGTTCCTCATAACGAGCGTACTCGGCCTTCTCTTTCTCAAAAGAAAACGTCGGGATAGCCTGTGGGTAGTAGCGGGAATCAGTGCCATGCTCCGGACGATCAGTGTAATAGTCATAATGATTTCTGTGTCTTGCACCCCCCCACTGCGGCCTCAATACATAAATGTACCCATTGCCGGTCTCGATGACCTCGTCCTCGTCGGAGTCCCCATAAGAGGCCCGATAGCAGGTGAAGGACCTGCGTCGCTCGCCGCGGCGCGCCGAGGCGTGCTGCATATGTGCGTGGGGAGGATAGTCATGATGATGGTCTAGAACGTGATGATGTTTCGACCCCTTGTTATGGGAAAAACTGCGCTTTCGCGAACTCACTTGCGGACTTGGGCCAGTGGCGTATTCACCGGTGCTCTTGTATCGCGGCGAGAAGGCGGTCGTGGGGCGCGGGATGTACTCGCCGAAGCCGGTGCTGGCGCCGCGGGCGTGATTGCGCGTCGACGATCGCTGCGGGGTCTTTGCTGGGTAGAATGGGTAGTGATGAGGCGACGGTGTTGGCGAGGGGCTATTCACGTCGTAATTGTAGTAAGGGTCAGCTCCTCTGTGAGGAGTGCCCGCGTAAGGCGAACCAAAGTGGCTCATGTTGGTTGTGTCGAGCGAAGCCTGCTGCTGCTGGCAGGAAGGCTGCGATATCCGACTGTCACCTCGCAATGAGGTGTCACGCGCTGGGTTGCGGGAGGATCGAACTTCGTCAGGTCCTGTTTTTGCTGTTTCTGCGGTCGCCCCCCTTGGCCGCGCGCGGAGTGAGGAGAGAATAATGTGTTATGTGATAGTTTACTGAGATCTGCTCGCGCCGGATGTCGAGACGCTGTAGAATGTGACGCCCGTCACCTGGGATTGTGGTCGGTAGGAAGAGGAGAGGAAGACCGACTTCTTTGTGAGAACATGCTATATGTTGTGAAAGTTAATCCCCAGGGCGAGGCCGTGTGGGCGGGAGGGAACCGAAGCCGAAGACGTCGTCGACCTCGATTGCGGAATGCGCGAGAAATAGCTGGATCGCTCGAGATCCAGCGCGGTGATTACGAATCGATTGGGCTATCGATCGGTCTCGGGGCGGTTCGAGGCGGTCGAAGGTCGGCGGCGTTGCGGTTGAGTCACAGATATGGCATAAGCCAAATTGGGAGAAAATAATTACACGCACAGGTGTGTTGGGTGCGGGAGTGTGTCTTTTGTATGGGTGATGTGGGAAGATGTGTGTGTGTGAAGCGAGAGCGTTGGTGGACCCGGTTCGGTGGGGACCAACCACCCTGTCCCTTGAGAAATTTTTTTGATTATGATTTTTCCCAGCTCTTTTTTTTTGTTCTGCTTTCCCTGCGCGGAAGGGGCAAGGGAATCAAGCCAAGCCTGACAAGGGGGGGGCAGCGCACACGAAAAGCCCTGATCCCTGGCAACTAGTAAACCTGCTAAGCAAGCCAGGTCGACAGGGGTGGGTGTATGTGCCTCAAAGGGGGCCAGAGTGCGCTGAAGAAGGGGGGGCGGACACAAGAGCGGCCGGGGGAGTGCCGTAATCCAAAGAAACTACCCCTTTAGGACTAGCGTTACCGTGGCAAGATTGGTAATGGCTCTTCAACACAGCCACAACGTCCCAGAACCTTCGGGTTCGCACTTTGCGCGCGACACAAGCACCCGCAGCGCCTGCGGGTATGCAGTACCACCAAACGCTGGCGTACCGGTACTGCGGTCCGGCCACTAAGAGTCTGTCCGTCGGCTGCCACTTTTGGCCGGTCTTTCGTGCTAATAGTGCCCAACGTTCCGTGCAATCATTCAATAAGTGGATCAGATTCGATCTTTCAGCGCCCTTTCAGCTGCTAGTCGCCCCTCAATTCATCAGCTCTCTGCTGCTGGTCTTCTGAATGGCCCTCGTTGATTGTCATGTGAAAGCGCGTCATAAAAATGACCGGTCGATGATTCACATCCAGTCAGCCAGTCCAATCGATGATTGTCAGTAAGACGACAATAGCACCTTTTTTTTCTCTTTCCGTCCTTCTTCTTCTTTGCCACAAGCAACCAACAGAAATTGCCTGCCAAGGGAGGGCTCAACTAGAACACCGTCGTAAAGAACGATGGGGTCAGTCAGCAAGGGACGCGAATACGATGATCTTTGCGCAATGCGTAACCCAACACTTCTGACGGATTGCTGGATAGGATGGATCTGTGCCGAAAGTTCCATGCAAATGGCGTCACTAGCGTTCGCAATCACTCGCCGATTAATATCGATAAATTCTTCGTTGACTTCTCGACTGTGATGCCTGTAACACCATATGTCCGTCGTTGTCGTATCTCCGTATCAAGGAATACTCAATCGCCGTTCGAATCCCGACTGTGCGAAATACACTAAAAGTGTGCGTACACTAACTATGGTGAGTCGGATGAGATGGATGCTGAGATTGCCAGGGTTGTCACGGATGGCCAGGATAATTCAGGATCTGTACGAGGCTGGTAAATTGGTTCGGAGTTTAGCGAAATTGAGATTGTATATAGTTAGTGCAATGGACAAGATGTGGTCCAGGACATGCTACCAGAATCCGCACAGTCCGTGTGAGGTTATGGTATGTCCTGCGACTACCGATCCTAGTCGTCCTGAGTATAAAGAGGGGATGAAAATTTTGCTCCTCAAGGTCCGGGGTGTGTTTCTTGAAGATCAATTTCCTTCCCATTGACTCACAATGAGGGTGAATGAGGCACAGCCGGCTTGCGTCTCGCTATGTTGCGAGACGGGGATTGGCTGCTGTCGCGTTCACAAATGAATCGCAATGATTGACAAGTCGCCATATAGAGAGGCAATGCACTTCGTCCAATGTGTTGCAGTGACTCAATTTTGCGTTGAGTCTGGGTAAGGGAGGGGGAGGGGTTTCAAGGGTAGTGGTTTGTGGCGATGGTGATGCTACTGAAGTGCACAGACGAAACAGTCTGCTAATCCACAATTCAAGTCAAATAATCCTGACACCACTCTTGCTGATGCGCTGACGCAACGGACAAGAATCTCCTAGTATCT
This sequence comes from Xylaria curta, assembly GCA_022495235.1. NCBI lineage: Eukaryota > Fungi > Ascomycota > Sordariomycetes > Xylariales > Xylariaceae > Xylaria > Xylaria curta. The sequence goes on along the minus strand of MU376014.1, from coordinate 65,778 downwards.
GGTTTCTCTTTTCTCTGTGAAGAGTGTTAGAATGATGTGAGTAAATGGCATGGTTCAGAGGCAATCAAGTGGCAGTTTGCCACTGTATTTAGTTTAGCCGTCAAGTTAATCGCGCACCTTGTTATTCAGAATAGACCAACGGCGTTGATACGCCAAAGCGCCAAAGGCCGATGAGGAGATGATCGAACAAGTGTCGGTAGACTGTGAAGCCGAAGATGTGCCTTCGTTGTTCCGGGTCACTGTTCTCCCGAATGAATTGTGATTGCGGCGTTTGCGGGTTTGATCAACCAAGTAGATATCGGAGAGACGGCTTGAGAAGGTTGATTGATAGATGGGAAGTGGCACAGATAATGTACGTGCTTAACTATGGCAAATAGATGGTAGGCAGAGAAACGTACGCGTTTCTTATCCAGACAGCAGTGCCACCTACAAGACAAGAGGCAGAAGAAGTCGGCCGTCTTTCGTCATCGCTGAGTGGGCTCGGTTTATAGCGTTATTTGAGTGGGTGGGTGGGAGTAGAGGGTGAGATCGCCAGAAGCGATGTGTGATCTTCCTCCAGCAGAGTACCAATATTGGCCTCGGTCTTCCCCCCGCCGTCTAAAATCCCATCAGGTGGTCCAAGACTTCTCTTCCGTTCTGGGCCAAAGGAGGGGGAGGGGCAATGCACAATACCACAATACCATCATACCAGGCACAGGCTGCGAGTTGGGTTACCTATCTGCCCGGGTATAAGTGTGAGGTATATGACTATATGATACCTATATCCGCCCAAAGGCTCTGTGCATTGGTACATGAGAGTAATTCGTATGCTGTAAGTATGTCGTGCATCACCTAATATCTTTATATAGTCTGTACTACCCATCTACTGGGTATAATTCACAGTCGGTAATACTAAGTTGCTATGTCTAAGCCAATAAGAAGTTGGATTAGGCTGCCAGCTTCTGACGGCATCCTTCAACTTCCTAATTGTTTGTCAACGTCTGGATGGAAACGTGCTTGTCCAAAGAGGGTCCGGAATTCAGCTCGAATCAACGGCCAGTGATTTTCCGATATAGCCAGAGGGTGCTGTGCTCACACGCACTCACACACCTTCACGGACCTAGGGTTTCATTCAGCGCTTGCATTCTGTGACTGTACTGGACGCCTCAGCAGTCAATCACAGCTATCACATCACAGCTGTGAGGTACTGTACTACCCTACCTGCCTAGTGACTAATATGCGGAGTCGCAACTCGGTGCTTACCCGTATCGGATGTGACGGAAAGCGATGCCTGGTCACAGGTTTCGTTGATTGTGAATCATATATATACCGTGCTACCAACTGCTTTGATTGACTCTGGATTTGACTTGCTAGCTTGTGTGATAGGCCCCAAGCCAACGGCCCTTACCGACAACCCTCATACAGTAGGTTAAGTGTAGGTTGAGTAGGTTAGGTAGCTTTTCACATATATTATCGACAACGACTGAAACCCCTCCTCATCAGGAAAGGTTCGTGCTTGAGACCGGTCATCTGCACCTCCACATGCATCGCGGGGAAGACGAGGTCCAGGCAAAAACGTGGAGTTCGCCGCACAGCGTGCCCACCTTGCCCCCCTCTCCCCAACCTCTCTACCAATGACGATGGAGCAGCCATAGCTCTTCGTCATGTATGATGTCGTCTCCGATCTGGACATGGTTTCCATTTCGGCCCAGGCTACATACTGAGTAGGTAAACTAATCTAGATCCCGCAGCTTGGGGTCTAACTCCAAAGATTTGGTTATTCCGATCAGAATCCACATGAGGATTGTCATGAAAAGACAAGCAAAAGTATTGTTGATTATTGTATTTGAGATTCTCTAAGTATTGTAATTAATTCGTAAAGCCATGAGTACAGTATGTGTACTGTATCAATCTACGCCATGCTATTCTGAAATACTAGTCATCCGATAATCTAGGTACCTTACTTATTACAGTCGCATTCGGCGTAATTGATTGAGGAGCTGAGTCATGATCAGCAACTCAGAATCCAGCCACCAAGACTTGGTGTTCAGTGGTTGATAGGCTCAGTAATACGCTCTACTCAAATTCACACTTCCAATAGGCCACCGATCCCTCTCCTCACTAATATGGTTGGTTCTTATAAGTGGTAGGCCATTGTTCACATGAGCTCTCACTCATGGCTGCCTCACTCATGCTACGATTTACTTTGCGCATACCAATCTGGAGCATCCAATCGCTGGTTCTGCGCAATGGACTAAGATGGTGTCCAATCTTTCTTCTTGGTCAGCATGTCTCACGCCAACACCATGTTTCGGTGCTATTAGCCCGCCATCATGTTATTTGTAGCACATCGGCACCTACACGAAACCAACCCCCAGCCAGGACAATGCCAAGACGATACCCATAAAATCTTCCTAATCCTATCAGAACTTTTGTAACCTTTTATACGATTCGTAAGGCTTGTAAGAATTAGTAGCAGCGCAGTTGATTTTCCACCAATATTTGACTGCACACGATATGTAGATGTTTATAGGACAAGCCGGCGAACGATGGGAGTGGGTATCTTAACAACTAGGCAGTACAAATCTCACAACTAGCATGACAGGCACGATATTATCTATTCAAAACCACTCGGGCCATGCTCCATATTTATCATCCGACAATAAAGATGAGGCTCAAAACGAAATTGAGGAAAGGGGTGCGGCTCAACAAGATGCCTGTCCGAGCGGATTCTCATGCGCATGCTGGTCATGAAAAGCACGGACAGCATTCCGGCCATGGTCTGGGTGGGTAGGAATCTCATCAGCCTCAAATCCAGGGGGGTGGCATGGCAAGTGCCCCATACAGTATCGTCAGAACTGTCCCAGAAACTCGAGAAATAGGATATTTCTCCTTTCGCATTTCAGGCCAGAGAAATTACATCCACGACCACGGGTCGGTCCAACAAGATGTGGATCGGCCGGCGTGGGAAATTAGCGCTGCGCAGACGATATCCACCCCGTCATCCTTCACGTTGGCGGCACACCTCTCATGCAGACCCAAGCTTCTTTCATGAGAGATTACCATCCGTCAACCAGATAGACACCCCTGTGGCCCTTGCTGCCGCTGCATTTCTCGCCGGTAAGAGACTAGCGTATATCTCTTCCCAACAAGGAAAATTTTGCTTGTTCGTTTCATATTCCGAGCCCATCTCAGCCCATCTTCAGGTTCTGCTCAGGCCATCTCTGAAAGTCCCTCATTGCGAACTTCACCGACTTCATCTCGCCTCGAGCGAGTTGCTCCGATCTCGTCGGTCTATCACCAAGGTGACTCACAAGAATGGACGTCATGGTGCGGTACCTTGTGGTGTTTATGCCGTGATGCCCGGCCGACGTTGTTGCTCTCAATGCACTGATGTCCAATTTGTGTGGGCTGAGAGATAATGCTGTCCAACGTATGGTCAATTTGAGGGCCTCGCATTCAGGCCGCATGTAGCTGTGTAGCTCCCGATTGGAGCATCCCGGGGGTCCTGCAGGGTATTGCTCCAAAGTACACACCCGACTAACCTAGATTTGCAAGAGTCCGACAACAGTTGACTGAACAATCCTATCGATCCTATTCCGTCCCTTGCCCAATAGCTCGACCGAAACGGTCTGGACACACTCCACCGAGCCTTCTTTTTCTTGACACATCGTCAACGAGGAGAAACAATCCATTGGCCTCGACCCCAAAATAGGAACCCTCACCAGACAGCACGGCGCGAAAATCAAGCTGATCCTCGTCCTTTGTCACTCACCGACTGTTGTTTCTCGTCAAGACAGAGGGCGGTCTGCATTGTTTCATACCTCGCCTGCAGAAAGAAACGAGGCGGTTGTTCTAATTTGGCCGAGCTGGCCCTGGTCCGTAGCCCATGGGCTCTGACGTAGCTCAGCGCACAAAAATGGTATATAGAGAAGAAAATTTCTTGTTGGCTGGTGTCGCGAGACAAACCCCTCCTGCTCATGCGACTTGCCCCTCCCGATAGAAGGAGCGAAGTCGCACAACTGTCGATAACGACAGCATCATTATGCCTATAGTGAGCGGGCAAATATCGACGAGACCATGCACAGACAACGAAGCGACTTGCTTCTCTCGTCAGCGCTGGCATACTACTCTAACTTACCATCACGATCTAGATAGCGTGCGACGGACAGATACTGAGACATCATGAGCCCTATCATCAATGCACTTAAAGCCCTATATAACCGGTGATAGTGAGACTAGGCGACCAGTCAGACCAGTCAGATTTATCGCGACTCACACCCACCACCTGCATTACGAAAAGGATGGCCCAACCAAGTAGTAGGAAGCACTAACCCAAGTGGTATCGTGAAGATTAATCACAAGATGATGTCGACCCTTTGCTGTGTTGTACAATCTAACGATCCATGCGTTACTCTCACCTGGCCTCATCTCCTTGCTTACTTCAGGTGATGGTTGGTCCAATGGCACGGGCTCTCTAGATATCGGCTGCCTCTCCCTCGCATCATCATCACTCGTATCATCGAGATGCATCGTCGAGATAACAGCATCTCATTATTGCGAGATATCACCCAAGACAGGCGGCGACATAGATAAGTTAGGCGACAGCGCATCAGATTTCATACCTCAGACAGATTATTTATGCGCAGGGAAAAATGTGCGACAGAAACTTGCAGCCGGTCCGGTCAAGCGGCGACGCACCCGGGTGCCGCCATCATGGTGAGGAGCCGGAATGCGTTGGGGGTGTCCTTCTTGACAGCATGCACATGCACGATGCTTGCCTCGCTTTCGAGATCTCTCTCATTGGCACGTAACTGTACGAAGGGAGCCCTCACGACCCAGATTTTCGGGAGCGGTGCTATTGTTGACGTGTCACTGGTGAACTTGCCCATTCCCGAGACCCGGATTACGCGCTTCGACGTGTGGCTGAGCCCGTGCTCGAACATGTGAATGGCCAAGCTAAGGTGTGACATGGGCAATGCGAGCTTCAACAACAGCCCTGGCGTAGCTGGCGAGTTGCCACTCCACTTCGTTCCGGAAGCTTCCCTTTTTCGTACTCGTTGCCGCGCTGGTGACATTTCGTGCCTGCGTGACAAATTCCGACGTCATGAAAACTTTTTTTCTGTCGATAATTTCAGGATTACCAACCTAACTATTATTTTATCAACTTATTTCTAACTACTTGTATTATTGACACCCCTTCCCCTGCCCCGTTATTAGGCACCTCTAGATTTATATAACAACGACGCGACCCCAAATAAAGGGTCCTGGCGATAAAATACCCGTCTGTTGGGAAAAAAGTATTCCACATAGGTATATTACGTCGGCGCCTATTAGTCATCTGCCTACCTTTGGCGACTAATTTTGCTACACACGTAGTGATTTGCAGTCTCGCTGGTCCTTGCGCTGGGCACTTGTTAATGCCCAGCCGGCTAAGCTATGCCTACTATGTGACGCCATGAGTCACAACCGAGTTTCAGCAAATATGTAATCACTTGTGCGCGCCTTTCGGTACCCTGCTTCCGATTAAACCGCCAAAAAACGACCTTAATGCGATTTGGGAAGTCGACTGCAAGTAGCTAGGTCAACCAGAGGCAGGGTCTTCGCTCCGGCATCGCCACCAAGGAAAAATGATATTGGTAGCTATTGGTAGCGACTATGCTGTACACGTCCACCGCTAGTAGGGCCGGGATTACGACATCGGGGACCTTGTCGATGTGTGCAATGGTGACTGGCAGTGCTCTCTCTCTGTGGACTGCACGCTGACCGGCACCTCTTGTTTCCGGATAGTACGGAAAATTCTTCGTGCTGGAGTTATGGTCGCTATAGGCAGCAGTGTAATCTCGAGTGAGTTAGATCCACCTGCGACGGCTATCTGTGCAACTGGATTTGTGAAGATTGCGGAAGCGTGTGCGGGTTAGGGCTGGCCGCCGATGCATGCCATGTTGTGGTTGGTTGGATATCAAGTTTTTCGTCAGCTCAGACCTATCATACTGCACGCACTATCTTGATGAAGACTGCCGACCGTCCAAGTTTAACTGCAAAGATTGCGCCGAGCAGTCGCATGTTTGCCGCCTTGTTTCACGATGACTCGAGGCTCTCGTATTGACTGAGATAGATCATATCTTGAAAAATTTCTCGCCTTGCCCAAGGACTGCTAGATAAGCCTACGCAAGTAATCTGTCTATGCTATGTGACTCGCCACTGTCCTATACACCCCTCCCCCGTAAGTACATGATGCCCTGCTATGCGCTCGACCCCATTCGTTCTTGATGTTCTGTGCAACAGTATTGATACACTGGGCATCGGTCTTCAGATGAGTAACACGCGTCTGGGGTGGCGGTATCTCAAGAAAGCTTGATACGTTGATGTCCATGAACGCGTGGTCAAGTGACTTTCCGCCCCCAGATCGGCAGCGATCGCCACTTACTCGATAGCTAGGAGTCACATAGTCAGCTCTAATTTAATGTCAAAAGAGACGTCTTATTGTTGCATTCATCATCGCTAGTGCCTGTTCATGTTACACGATAGGTAGTCCTAGCGCAATAAACTTCCCCTAGCTACATCGCATAATAAGCCTAGACCAATCGATTCCTTTCTATGTAAGTGGCTAATAGTCACGCTCTGATGCAGCCTCGTAATCGCGCCAGAGCTAACAATTAGTTAATGAGGCGATATCTTTGAGCAGTCCGAGTCGTTGTAGTCATATGCGTGAGTTTTCTCTACTGCGGTGATGAAACCCAAAGTGAGTCAAGTGAGGATTGATGGAGTTGCGGACATAGCTGTCGAGCCATACCCGAGTTGGTTTCTTGCAACCTGTTGGATGAAACGCAATGACTCACTCACCGAGTAGGACGGCTCGAGTAATCACAATGCATTCATTCCTACTGTAAGCGGAGATGATCTCGGAGATGGATGTTAAATCTGGCTGGGTGTATCGGGTAGTATTCCTGCATTCTTACGTGACCCGAGCTTTGCAGCTTCGAAGGATGATGGGGGCGTTTTTCACAGAATGCCTATCCATGATTTAGAGCATGGATGAGACGCTCGACGTAGAGAAAATGTACGCACTATTTGCCGTGAGAGTCATAATATGATTCTCATTCGTTCTCGGAGTTGGTTTCGCAGTTGCAGCGCGAGCTTGTCCCCTTCCCCAATACCACGAACTGTTGTCAAGAACATCCAATGACAAAACTTTGTAGTTCGCATCCTGAAGGTGAGGCATAATAGGAAATTCTCTAGCTTCGTACTATTTGAAGAAATAAATAAACCTGACATTAGTAGCAGCTCGGATGGAACATTCGCTAGATCGTTGATGACAGCACGTAGCTCTGAGAATATCTGACATCCATATTTATTGACTGTTGATATCGGGCTTGAATGCAACATGCTTGAGAGTTTTTTCGTGTCCCAGGGAAATATATCTGATTACTCATACATGTGTCGAGAGGTTTGTAATTTAGAAGCGCTTTCAGATGTTACCCCTGAGTAAGTACTTGAGATTCCTATAAAAGAATTTATTGGCAAATTGTGGTTTAAACTCTTGGTTGAATGGCTTCTAATAAACAACAAAGTCTTCGATTGATACGATCAATTTGGCCTGGTCCTGCTGGAGTCATCATATGAGTGACCTTACTATGAGTCGGGGCTTGATAATCAGTGTGCCTGAGTTACATTATGGAACAAAGGACATTGTCAAATATTAAATGTATGTTTACCTGAAAGATCTTAGTATGATTCTATTTAATGATATAAATTTTAATTGAGTTTTTGTTTTACGTATCTATTCATATTAAGCGCTACTTTCGCCGCGGTGCTATCATGTTTATGTTATTTTGATAGAGAGTTACTAATGTAGATGAATATTGTCTCATTTTCTAATTATATTCTTAGTTTCTTTTTTACTACATTGTTTCACTGACATTTTCTTCTGTTTCTCTTTTTCTCTCTTTCAATATATTTCATTGCCATTATCTACGGAGGAAGCTATGTAAAGGCGATTTATCAAAGTAGCTGCTCTATCCCTCAAGTATCTTCAACTGATACTATGCCAGCAGAAATAGGCGTGAGATCAGTTCGGGCTGTTGTAAACGCTTGATTCAGTTGCGTATATTAAGGACCTGGCAACATCATCTGAGACCAAAGGCCTCGCGAGAGCGGCGAGCAAGTCGTTGTGAGTAGCTGCCGCTAATTGTCCAAAGTACGGAATTGTAGGGAACCACTCGGATAATCGAGTTAGGATAAATTGAAGCAGTTCATGGAATTGAACACCATGGCTATATTCACATATTTCATTGTAGTACCTGGCGGCACTATTGTCTCGCGTTAGTACAAGCAAGTAAACGTGTACTAGTTCGTGCGCTATAGTAACGATTGCCTTGTCCAATGTTTTGAACTCACCTGATGGTTCATTGAGACCTACACGAAGTTCGCCCTCGGACGGGAAGAATTGGCCGTTCAAGTCGTTTCCGTCGGAATCTATGAAATGATCCTCGACTGCGAGGGTGATGATCGGTTCATCAGACCACAATTTACCTTCGCGCCTAGTTGGGTGGGTTACAAGCCCAAAAAAGAAGAGGTGATCTATCCATACTAGGTACTCGCTCAAAAACTGGCCATAACTTCTTCCATCGAAACGAGTTATCTTAATCATTTCGACATCAGTATACAGCTTCCTCTTGAATTCGACTATCGGCTCGCTATTGGGAGCGGCAGTTGTCGCGAGACAGTTGGCTTGAGTAAATTGGACGACATTGGAAGCCGGATGAGAGTAAGGTTTGCCTGGATAATCCTTCTCCCAGAAACGGTCCCTCTCTTCTCCTGGCACCTGGAGCCATAACTCTGACCTTTGGGAGAATTCCTCAATCGTTCTTTTGGAATCCTGAGGTAACGATGGGAGATACGACATTGTGCTTGTTTAGGAAGGTGTTTGGCAGTGTTGATTTGGGATTTACTGATGGATTATTGATTTTCTTTGTCGACTTTGTGAGATATTATAAAGAGATTTCATGTGGCTGGCACTCTTTATATACATGCCACAAAAATACGTTCAAGCAGGAAAACAACATTATTGTTATCCTAACACAGAGATTGTCAAGTGTCTGGAATCAGCTATATGTTAAGGAGAACAAAGAAACAGAGCTCTAACGATTCCTCGATAGTTCTTGCCATCTTCCTAGCGGATTAAGTTAGTTTGCCGAAGTTATCAACTATGTGCAGGTAGGAATCAAAGACTGCCTGATTAGGATAAAGAATTGGTACAGAAAAGGCCTCGAGGCTGGAGGCACCGGGGCAACTACGGTACCAGAAAAAGGAACCAGACTAATGAGTAAACTATTCATGTACTTACGCTATTTTTAGTTATGAATAAATACAGCATGCGCCTTTTCCTTCTTGTGTCTACTTAAAAGGCAAGCCGTAATTTCTTGATTTGCCACTGCGAAGCTCCAGATTTAGGATCGAGTTCCTCGGTAGTTTTAACTTAGAAGATATTGGTATTAGCAGCCCTCCTGAGGACCTTTGGAAAAGCACATAATCGCATAACTTGCTGCTGGGGGAGTTTGACATTACAACTGAGTGACTACGTCTAAAATGGGTTTGTGACATAACTTGTTTCACACTTCATTTCAATATCAAGGACTTTTTTTCTTTTAGTTTTATTTCACAAAATCTCATTAGAATACTATGAGTTGTGCGCTCTCAAGGAATAATAGTTGCTATAAAACCACCAAGTTAGCTCCTAAACTCTCTGATGCCTAGCCCAAATAGGGCTTCATGGTGTGCCTGGACAGCTTTGGACTTCTTCTTGTCCTGATTACGCTGCTTAGCATTATGATTTTGCTTCGCTTTTGGCTCTACTTTTTGCTTTTCTGGTTGAGTCGTGGCTTTATTGTCACTGTTTGTGCTGTTAGTAGTATGGCCGGCCTTGTCGGTCGTGTCGTGATGAATGAATCTGGAATCCTGAGGTAGGGGCGAGAGATAAGACATTGCGCTTGTTCAGGAAGGTGTTAATTCGTGATTTGTTGTTGATGAGTTAATGATTTTCAGAGGGGCTTTTTTAGCTTGGGATAATACTAAGGAATTTTTATGACTGGCATCCTTTATATACATATAACAAAAATAAATACAAGCATTATGAAGGATAACAATATTATTGTTATCCCAACACAGAGATTGTCAAGTGTCTGAAATCAGCTATATGCTAAGGAGAACAAAGAAGCAGAGCTCTAACAAGGGTTACACATGGTAGAGAAACGCGAGGGCGCCTTGAAGCCGGGGTTTTAGTCAGCAGATGTATCTACGACACTGTTGACTTTGAATTACACCCTATTCCTTATCCATTCCATGACCATTCTGAGAACTGCCGGAATGAGTTTAGAGACCAAGTGAGTATCCGTTGCCCTTTTCCATAGCCCTCTTCCACGCTGGCCTGGCCACACAGCGATCATGCCATGCCTTCACGTTCGGATACGGTGCAATATCCACAACCTTGCTATAGTAGACCGTCTGCACGAAAAACAGCATAACGAAGTCGACTCTCGTCGGGTTCTCATTGCTCATAAAATATTCCTGGCCTTTAAGTAGGCCATCCATATACTTGAGTTGCGCATCGAACTCCTTGTCGACATATCCAATATGAATCATGGCGCTGACAGCCGCGATGAGAGGTCGTATGAAGAACGGGGACATAACCTTCAGGTAGTAGAACATCATCGCCGTCATCGCCGTGATGTTGAAGCTCGCCTCAGCGAAACCTACGAGCTCTTGTTCCCGCAAGGCATCGTGGTTCTCGTCACTACCGGAGACTTTGAATTTCCCGGCGCTGTCGTATGTCTCAATGAGATAAGCGGTGATGGCCGAGCGCTCAATTACGACACGCCCTGATTCCGTGATAAGCTGCGGGGATTTGCCGAGGGGATGCGTCTCCTTCAGACTTGCGGGCGCGCGGTTCTTGTCCCGACCACTCTTCGCGCGCTCAAAGAGATTGAGATTGTACGGGATTTCAAGTTCTTCGAGAAGCCATAAGATGGTTTGCGATTGTGAATCCTGTAGCGTTTACTGGATCAATATACTGTGGTGGGGAACATGCTCTCGATTGGGGAACGTACGCTGAGATGCTGGAGGGTTGGCTTGCCTCCTGTCGTTGCCATACTGCTCATTGGGTCTCAACTCTACGAACTAGACTCGTCGATGAAAACCTGATCTCAGAGTACATAGTAGTTAGCTTGGTGGTTCAATTATACTAGACACGCTTCTTCCTCGTACGTAGTAGGTGTATGACTTAAACTACAGGGGTTCTTCTCATTTCCCCACTTGGGAAAGATCAACGGCCTCGGCTCCAAGACGCTAGCGCGTTAGCTAAATCGTGTAAACATCATCTCCATACTTAACCACTCGAACTTCTCTTGCATGTGTGTATCTACGTGTAGCAAGCCATCTTTATGTTGTAGCTATCGGTTTCCATGCGCTCTGACTTCTTGTTTGCGGCTCGATCTTGCTTCTCGTACGGAATGCCGTTCGGGGTTTGCTCTTTCAATAGTTCAAGTCGCGCAGTAGCGCTTAGGACGCATAGCGACGACACACAACAATATCATTGGCATTGAACAGGAAACCACGTGCTGGACATGAGACTTTCGCTAGGCTTAGAGAGTTTCGAAATGATCGGTGATGTGCGTTATACGCTATCGAGAATGTTACAATCTTGTTAACAATAAGCCGCCACAGCCTCACATACACGAATGCCACTCATAAGATACTACACTACCGTCTTTTCGACGAAGATCAAGCCGAAACCCATCACGTCCTATTTCAGCGCGTTGGGCGCCTTATCGACAGCTCCTTCGGCTTCCTAATTTGAAAATCAGGCAGCTCCGCAGCTATGGCTGGGTGTGTCTGCCAATCCGAAGCGTTTTGTTTGACCTCTCGTTTTCATCCTATGACCTTTTGCGCTCCTCATCAGACTGCGGCTGAACTATCATGAGGCTAGAAAACTCTCCTTTAGGCTCCCTAACCTTTATGAGGTCGGTTTGAAATCCTTCAGCGGCAGGCTACTCGTCTACGTGGATTTGGGCGACTCTAATTGTTTTCGCAGTAGCTATGCAGATGCGTGCAGATCGCTGATCCTTCCCGCTCAAGCTGCCTTGCCATTAGCGCTGACTTACAAGTAAAGGCCGTTAACGATAGTTAATCGTTAAAATCTACGTTCAACACAATAGTATGACGTAGCTAGAGACTCTTGCTATCAAAAATGAGGTCTCATGACTCGCATCATAAGCTGTCGGCTAACTTACAGACCATAGATAGACAATTTGTATGATATGATCAACACTCTGATCCATCTGGCCGGTGTGGCTCATTCGAGCTGAAGAACTACATATACTATTTCAGTCAATTAGGTAGTAGCGGAATGCTTAACTGCACACCTGTGCCACTTGATAGTGCTACGTTTTGAATGCAGTCTACCTAAATAAGCTACCTATGACATGATTCGCGTCCGGGGCCGCATCAGAACAGCCCTAAATTTAAGGGGTAGATATCATTCGTAGTGGCGTCAGCTCCGGAGAGGTTAACGCCATTAAAGGAGAGCCTTGTCAACGCGACAGACATCTTGAAATCGATTTAGATCTTAAAAAGGCCTAATTAGGTAGTTAAAAATAATATTCATCTACCAGCATAAACCATGACTTCAATCACAGTTTGGTTGCTTGAATGCTCCAGTCGTGAAAAGGCTCTTGGCATTTTTGAGCCGATCGGCAGTGGGGGTCGAAATCTCTTGGCGATGCGCCGAAATGCGCCCGCACCGGCGGTTTTATTCTGAAACGAACGAGCCGCGTGTACTCTGCTATCCGATGTAAAAGATGACTTGGCAAGTACCCGCGCTAGGCAGGGCTTTAGGGGCTTGGGATGAGGCAACGCACGAGCCAGTAGCTGGCTCTCGCGCTGAAAGTTTTGGTGTAAGTACAGTCTGTACCTCGAAACGAAATACTTCTCGTGCTGTGGACCAAGAGTTAGCGTGCCAAGAATACCTGACAAGGCCATCTTTTATTCAACCCCAACTATGTAATGGTAGGATCCAAACCAAGCTTTGATCTTCGCCCATCGCAACATTTCGGGATGACGATGTGGACCTCTGATCGTCCCAGATCTATCTGGATGCGGGAGGTGCCCAGAATAGTCGGCTTGGTTGCTCTCTCGGTATGCGAAAGGCTAACGTAGGATTAGTTTAATGCGACTTCGATGGGGAAGGGACCGCGCGTTATAGCCTCACGCCGGTCAACTTATGACTTATAAGGGCGCAGCCGCCTGGTCTTGCTCTGGTTTCGATGTCCTACTCATCCCGCTAGTCTTCTGCTACCAATATCCTTCAATATGCGGTTCAGTTCACAGACATCGGTAGCTTTGGCTATCACTGCAGCCTCCCTCGCTGAGTCAAGACGTGAGTTATACTTACTTGAGCTCGTGTTTGCACCTCACTCACATTTCATATAGCCTCACCCTCTTCCAACGAGGCGCCCAGAACTAGCAGACGATGGCTCCCTAGCGCAGATAAGATTCGAGGCGTGAACCTCGGCTCATCCTTCATTATCGAGCCATGGATGGCGGGCGACGAATGGAGCAGCATGGGTTGCGGTAGCAGCAACGACGAATGGTCTTGCGTTCAATCTCTCGGCCAAGACGCAGCAGACGCGGCTTTCCAGAAGCATTGGCAGACTTGGATCACCCCAGACGACCTCAAGGAGATCCAAAGCTACGGCCTGAACACTGTTCGAATTCCGGTGGGCTTCTGGATCAATGAAGACCTCGTCAATAGTGGCGAATACTACCCCAAAGGTGGTCTGGAGTACCTCGATTACGTCGTTGGAAACTGCACCCAGTTGGGATTATATGTCATCATGGACCTCCACGGAGGACCTGGATCTCAGTTCCCGGGCCAGCAGTACACTGGACATGTGGTTGATTCGCCCGGTTTCTACACCGCGGACAACTACGAACGCGCATACAAGTTCTTGGAATGGATGACAGAACGGGTTCACACCAACTCGGCATACTACAACGTCGGCACGCTGCAAGTCATTAACGAGCCCGTGCACTCTGGTGACTACCCCTCTCAGGCTGCGGATATGGTCGCCAACTACTACCCGAACGCCTGGACCCGAATTCGGAACAGAGAAGCCCAGCTTAATGTGGCTGACAATAACAAGCTTCACATCCAATACATGGTATGTATACTAACTACCCTTTAAAGCAACTACGCAAAATCTAACGCCACCGACAGGCCCAAGCTTGGGGCTCCGGCAATCCCAGCCAGAACCTCCCCGACACCACCTTCGCATTCTACGACGACCATCGCTACTACAAATGGGACACATCCGTCACAGCCACTCAAGACGGCTACATCTCCGCGATATGCAGCGACAACAGGGGAGGCAGCGACACCATCGTCGGCGAGTGGTCGATCTCGGTGGCAGACGACGTGCAGTACAACAGCGAGTTCGACATCAAGAATACCGACGCCAACAACGATTGGTATAAGAAGTTCTTCGCGGCCCAGGTGCACACCTTTGAGAAGTCCGGAGGATGGGTGTTCTGGTCGTGGAAGTGCAACTGGATCGCGGGCTTCAATGAATGGAGATGGTGCTACAAGAGCGCTGTCGATGCCGGCATTATCCCTAAGGATGCCGGCAGCGTCGCGAGCCAGAGTCCTTGCTAGATATCTTCGATGCTTGCATTGGCGAAAAAGTTACAATGATCTCCGAATTTTGCGGGTCCTAGTAAACTCATCCTTACGGCGATGTATATATTCATATCTTCCTTGTATATAATTGATAGTATGTGTACAACACTGCCTGATCATTTACCTCATGCTCTGTCGCTAGCAATGAAAGGGGGTTCTCTTCAATCGTCTCTTGTGAGAATATTCCCATGTTTTTCGAGAATTAGACAGAGATGGTTGACTCGATTGTTCGGGAGGTCATTGTTACAGGCTACAAATTGTTTGTAGCTTTCTTTGTTCCTCATGTCTTACAACCTAACGAACAATCAGATAGTTGCGGGACAAGTCGACATTGTTGGCCAACGCTTACTGTCTATTTAACCTTGTTCACCTTTCCTCATCTTCAGATCAGTCTTAGAGCCGCAGGGTAAGAATCGCAACGATAAGAACCACCATTTCAACCTCTCACATCTCAGCTACACAAGTCGGCCTGAGTTGTATTCGCTTCTTTTCAACGTTATCGAAACATCAGCAGATCTTCGCCCAGGGACAGTCCCGAATAAGTAGGTATGTGCAAACGAATCATCACTCACCGAATGCACCACGACGTGGCAGCAGCAATGATAATCGACCCTGTGTCTCCCAATCCCATGGTCTACGCAAACCCTCTCCGGACTAATTTCCACAGATGCGAGCTCACATTACCTCACAACAGCTGGGCCCCCATTAATCACGCCAGATGTCAATATCACACCTGCTGCATACCTCACGAGCGGGTAGAATACTGCGCAGACCATCCAGAGATCTCACAAAAACAAGTTCATTTCGAGCCCGAAGAATGCGACGTCTTCGTCCTAGAACACCACCACGAGCGCCTCCCCTACTTCGGCAATACGGGGCCATATCACATAGTCATACCCGCGACGTGGCGTCCAATGGTGCGCATTCGCGGGTCCGACGCAGAGTTATTCCCTGGCTACACTCCCCGGCTTCGCGCAAGCTTCGAGGGAGTCTGTTTTGCCGAGTGCGAGAAGCTGTATACCCTTTACAACGACACGCTCATCCTCTATGCCAGTCTTCGTGATTTGCGAGCGAATGAAGCCGCGGTGCGGAAATCCGAAGAGAAGCTTCGTAGGCAACGAAGGCTGGTTTCTGATATGTGGGCTTCGATGTCTTATAATGCGCTTTTGAATCTGACTAGAACAGACAGTGTAGTTACTACTACAGCTGAAAAACAGGAGCAGGAGGGGAAACGAACTTCACGCCCCGTCATAGCTACTGATGCTATCAGAACGAAAAGTAAGGCTATGCCTGCTCAGAAACAGACTAAGAAACGGACTCCACGCCCCGCCGTAGCCGTTACTAAAACAAAAAGTAAGGCTAGACCAGCTCAGAAACAGAAAATACGGAGATCTTCACGTCTCGCCGCGGCCGCTAAAGCCAAGAAGATATCTAAATCGCTCGAATGCAGATTATATAAATAAGTGTCACGGGCTATAAAACTATAGCACCGCCCTGATTTGATGCTGATGGCCCTAGAGAAAATTAACAGATTTAGACTAGCCGGGCCGAGATGTCTCCGAAGAATACCGTATTATTATAACAATAGCTATATGAATGAATAAATTGCTATTCAGAACTCTGTTCGTAGGCTGGTGAAGAAATTTGAAGATATTCAAGAAATTTACTATTTATTGACTATACTAAATCACGTATGTTGCTGTTTGTAGTAATGCTTAGACATATTGAGGTGTTGAACTCCTGATTGGTTATGTGTAAGAAACTAGATTTGGATAGAGTACTACATGAGATTTCTAGGGAAAAGAATAGGGTTATTGGAGATTAGGAGGATCGAATGAACAACCATTAAAAGTTGGTACTGATGTCTCGGTTTATTGTGAAGCATGCATATTTCGTAATACTCGAGTTTTCTTCCCTTTTTTTCTGCTGTCCGTTGATGATGATTTTGGTCTATAACAAAGGAATCGCATAGATACGTGCCCAAAAACCGGTCCCTTCCAAGTGACAACCGGGGTTGAGGGGTTCCTTGTCTTTGTCCAACATTTACATATAACATACCTTGTTTTATCACCGTACTAAGAATAGATATTCTTAATTCTACTTGACCAACCGTATTGTGGCAAATCATTGCCAGTCTTGGCTGAAAATAGCAGCACTCGGTAGTTCAAAGATGTCAAGGCGCCCTCACGTACGAGATGCCCTCATCTCGATTTGGGGAGAAAGTACACAGGGTAGCTAGGTTAGATTGCTCGCAAAATCTTGCAAAGGCTTAGCTCCGTAGTCAGGCATGAACCTGGTGCGTGTCGTCTGCGAGGCGGCTGAATCTAAGACTACCACTTTTGTGAGCCAAACCAGGATTCGTAGTTAAGATCATCACAATCGATCCATTTCAAGACCAAACTTCGAGTCGATCATATTACTTGTGACCTGTACTTGCCCTTGTTAGAAAGACCCCAGAGTCCCTTCCGTGGTAGGATTCATTGTGTAGGTACTTGGTCAAGTTCCCTTATGAAGGTACTGAGCGAAAATCTTTCCGCTTTCCCTCCTAAGGCGCTTCAAGAGCCCGGAAAGATCGTCGTAAAAGTTGCTGAAGTTGAGAAAACAGGGATAGAACAAATATTCCTATTCAGTGGGGTAGAATAGCCGACAGGATCAACTACCAGGCTGTCGCTCCGATCAGCGATAATAGATTGAACCAGACGACTCGATCGACAGACCGAACTACCTCATCGGTCGCTATAATGGCGAAGATCAATAACGATAGAAAACCGTAGAAGCGGTCAAATCGCAACTCTTGTCCCATCAGTTCGGATAGCCGCGATGCCCAGGGCTAAAAAGTTTGCAGATCACGAAGCGGGAAGCTCCGGCAATACCTGCCATCCCAAAGGCCCCTCTCCAGTTGGTAACTCCCACAACGGTCAAATTTCTGGTTTCCACGATGTTGGCTCGGTCTGCTGCGCACATCATTTCCGGCGGAGCAGGCGTCAGCGAGCCATGAATTGGCTCATCGACGTCATCGAGTCGCATTTGCACAATATAACGCCATTCTTCTGAGAAAGCAACGCATGCGCAGAACCGCACGTTTGTGACTTGAAAGCTTGCATTTTAAATTGAAGCCTGGGTTGGTATGAGGTGAGCTGGCCTTGCAATCACGTCCACGCATTGTTCCGGTGTCCGGATAAATGACACGAGCGTTGGGGTCGCTCGATTAGCGCGTACCGGCAGTTCCCAGTCGTGATGTGGGTGTTTCTGTGCGTCCGTACTTTTGATCGGCTCGATATTGGGTAGTATTCCTAGATGCCAGCCGCCAGCCCGCACGCGCTACGTTGCTCCGGTCATTTAGGGGCGGCTGCTCCTGATGCACAGCAGGGGTCGATATTAAGATATCTGGGGTAGTTGCGTCTCACTTCGGTTTGTGGTTAGTACCCCTTGGCAGTGGTAAGTAATTCCGGGCTGGGCTCAAAAGTGATAAGTGGCGAATCACTATGGATTAAGAGCCTCTCGGGATGAGGATCTGCCATTCCTAGCTGAGTCGGCGTCAACTCGTAGGAGTCTGAAGAAGCCTTTGTGCGGCTAGTTTCCCGTTAGCTGAAAGCCAGATCGACGCGATCTTCTCTGCTGAGAGAAGCTTAATTGTTGGCTGCCGTACTAGTCGTGATCGTCAGAACGCAATGAAGGTGCTCGGTCACATACACGACCTCGTCGAAGAAATGACGTGGAAGTGACTGCTATAATTTGAGGACTCCCTTTCTCTGTACAAAACGTGGAAAGAGGGCATTTTGACATCATCAAGCGTGTGACGATGTGACCTTGAACTTTAAGGCGAACTCAACAGGCCATTGTCGTACGGCCACATACAGATAGTTTAAGGGGTAAATGCCGTCCCTAGGCGTGCATGCACCCCAGCTCGTAAGGGGTATGTCCGCTGACCGGTACATCCGCATTAGAACTTCTCGCCCAATCCTATGTGCATGTGCCTGCCAAGCTTTTACATCTTCTACACTTCGCCTCATGGGCTCGGATTGCGGCGTGAAGACCCGGTGTGAAGAGATATAAGCCGATCTTTACCTCGGAAAGAGAGGATAATTGCTAAGAATAGGTCGAAATGAGGAACATTGCGTCTTATTAGCCAATGTTCAGTCCAGTTTGATCGCGCAATGGAGGGTATAGAGAGATATCGCAAGGGTTCGTCGACATCGAGAAAATGGGGTAAGATCGACGTCATGGTCGCGAGTCCATCTGGTGTCGGTGTCTGGATACCTGGAACACCGAAAATAAGTTGTCCAAATCAAGGAAATGGTAAAAGAAGGAAGAGGGATGAGTAAGAGATAGGAGTTAGAGAGATGAACGTCGGTGGCGAACAAACAACGGCGATGAAGAAGAAGATAAATAGAGGAGTTTCCTCGCTCTGGAGATATTCATTCTCACTCTTCACCAGCACAAGCACATCAGCAGATCCAGCAGTCTAATCTCTCCTTTTCAGCTCACCATCACTTTCCAATCCCCCAGCTTCACTTAATCATCTTGCAAAATGAAGGCCGCATTCCTCACCTTCTTCGCCATCGGCGGGTTCATCGCCAGCTCTATCGCCAACCCTATCGCTGTTTCCGACAGCATTGCTAAGCGCCAGGATGATGATGGTCTTGCTGAGCTGGGTGCAAGCCTAGAGACTCTGCTGACCCAGATTCAGGAGCAAACCGCGCTCATCAGTGAGTAATCTGCCCAACCGACTCACCTACTAATAAGGTGTAAAGAATCTTCGAGGCTGACGGATACATATCAGATTCCACACTCGAGTCCGTCTCAGACACCCCAACCGACACTGACGCCACCGCCACTGCGGAGAGCATCGCTCCTCAACTCCAGTCCATCACTGACCTCCTGACCGCCGCGGATTCCGCCCTCGTCGTCAAGCGCGCCCTTATCGAGGCCCGCTATGGCAAGCCTGATCTCTTCAAGACTGTTTCTAAGATCCTTTACGAGCTCCTCTTCACCGTGAAGGTCATCCTATTCAAGCTCGGTCTCGGTACGTTTCAGACAGACACGCCAAAGCGAACCGTCCGTCCAATGATATGCTAATACCCAATGCAGGCAAGGTCGTCATCTACCTGACTCCCCTCGTTATCTCTCTCAAGGGCCTTCTTTTCAAGCTCGACCTTGTCGTTGGTGGTCTTCTCTTCGCCGTCGGCGCGCTCGCCAATGAGCTCCTCAAGGCTGTCGGCGTTGCGCTTATCGCCCTATAAACCAAGTGTTGGGATGATTTGAGGTTATTAGTGCTGGATCTTTGCTCAACACTCTTTTACTTATTTTGTATTGAAAAAGATGGAGATGTCAAGACGGCAGATTGCAGCTAAGAAAACTTCAGCTTGAGCCAGGTCGAAGTATATAGATGCCTCGATGAGAGATTAATGGATTTTATTTAGCGGAGCGGTTCTCACCGATTTATTGCTTATTGGTCGTCGCTATCGTTGCTATCATTGCTATCATCGCTTGTTCAAAGTGACGTTGAAATGCGGATATCTCGGCGGCGTGGATGGTTGCAGGGATCAAGCAGATCATACGCCCGTCATGACCCGTGATTGGACATGAGGCATTGTGAAACCCTCCTTAGCGCCTCGAGGAGATAAGGGGACGTCCCTATTAAGTAAACAGGTTCATCGCAAAACCTGGTGGTTGCCGTTTAAGGAGCTCGAGATGGACTACTTCGGGATATTGCCGAAGTGGTGGTGTCAGGCGAATCTTATCAGACAATCTAATCAAGACCCTATGAGAAGTGAAATGTTGGAAATTGAGGTTGTAGACGGATTGGAGCAACTGATACGGAATCCACTTGTGAGAGGTCCTTGTAAGCGAGGCGACGTCCCTCGTGCTTTCCTACGACCTCGCTTACACTCATTAGAACCTTCTCAATGTTCGAAGTGCACTTTATTAATTGATAAGAAATTCTCTATCAAAGGCAAAATGTCGGACAGAAGGGTATGCGCATATTCCGGTGAGAAAAATATGAGGTCATCCCTGGACACATCAGTGACTTGATCGCATTAACGGCATTAATATACTACATTCGATCGAACAGCCCCTCTGAAATTATTGTAGAACCTGGTTTTGGTCCATTAAATCCAATACGAGACAGAACGCCAAGAAACCAACGTAAAAGACATGAGACGACGCGCCCCGTCGACCCTCACGATGTATGAAACACCATCATCTTGGCAAATAGGGTCCGCAGTGCACTCAACCATAAAGTCGACGATGATGCGCGCCTTGATCTCCGTTCCCTCCCATCATCTACCACGTTCTTTTCATCACAACCCTTCGATAGGATTGATTGATTGCCCTTCGTTTCTATTCTCGCCCTGGATCGGCCTTGTTAATTCCAACACACCATTAATTCTCCTATCCCTCACCATATCACCCATATCAAACATACATCCAACAACGTCAGCCAAGATGCATCCCCAACTCTCCATCCTCGCCCTCGCCAGCGCAGTGTCAGCCCTCCCCAAAATCCCCTTCGTAACAGGCTACGACAAGATCCCCTCGGTATTACCCCGACAACAAGCCTGCTTCGTAATCGGCAGCGAAACCCTCCCCGAAGAAACGCAAGGAATCGCCGACGATTTGGCATCCAGCATAACCTGCGACACCTCAAAAACAACCTTATCCGGCGTTCCAGACGTCTCCTCCAACGGTCTCTCCTTCTCCGCCTTCGACTTCAGCACCTCAGGGCAATCACCGTTGGAATTCGCCCTGAACACCTTCAACACAGCCGACACTCTCGCGGACTCGAACTTAGCCGCCTTCGAGGCCGCTAGAGACGTCTACCTAGCCACGGAGGCGGGTATTCGTTCTGTAGGGGGGAACTTGGCGATTAAAGTGCCGAAGTTCTTCTTGGAGTTCCAGGTTAGTCGCATCCAGACGGCCCAGGGAAACCCCCCTACGGCCGCCGGACTGCAGGTCGATCATTTGCTTGATAAGGTCCTTACCAATGGCGCGGGCGAGGATCAGGATTTGTTGGATCAGGTTAAGACGCTTGCTACTACGTTGCAGTAGATGAACGGAGCTGAAAGGGGTAGATTTGGGTGGATATAGAGAGAGGAGTGTATATCAATCTGTAGAATTGAGGATAAGATTTGGTGAATATTCTTTTCGAAATTCGGATACGGTGTCGTTGAAATCTGCATTTCATGGCGTATGTGTATGTGACGATGTAAATATGTATGTAATCTATAAACTCTATGAGTGGTGTACAGTAGGTAATAGACGGATGTCCTCCCGGATGCAATTAAAACACCCCAACGCCACAGTAATGCTACCTCGCTTCTATAATGACCCGTCTATATTATACATTTGGTGACAATAAATCATACTTGACACATCGTTCGACCTAGTGATGATGATATTAGTAAATATTCGTTCTCAACGAGAAAATATTGAGAGGAAAGGGGGGGAAATGATCTTACATCTTCAATACTAGCCTGCATAAACCGTCTCGCTTCAAGCCCAGCCCAGATGAACACCATCGGATAATCACCAACGGACCATCCGCTCTGTGCGCCCAATTGTCTTAGGATAGGTAATGACCGACTTAAGAGATCAAGGTCCGGATCAAGGCTACGGCCGATGCCTTCTAGAAGCAAGATGCTGATCACAACATTGACGAAGTCCCCTTCTAACCTCACGTGATGTCCGCGCACCATATCAAGCACCTGCTGCAGGATATCGCCGATCTTAACATTACCAAGGGCTAGTGTTCGACTCTTGACGGATAGCACGAGGTGCTGCATCTTGAGCGCGAAAACCTCCTTATCGATGACTGCCTCAGGCTGTCGACAGCGCTCGCACATGAGGTGACCTGCCTTATACCCGTCGAACTCAGCGACTGCTCGGAAAAGATCGAGGAAGTTTCTCCGGTTGGTAGCATTAAGCTCTGTCACGAGACCAGTATCAATAAAGATCAGCTGCGGCCGGAAGCCCTCGGCATCAATCTTATTCAACTCGGCTTCCCAAGCCGCAGTATCTTTCCTCTTCCGATAGGGGCGAAGACGCGAGAGCACCTCCTCCGTGACATCAGGCTGCTCAGCGGGATGTACCTCCTCGTGGCTCCGAAGACGGAGGTTCGGTTGCTGAGTCTGGTAGAAGCGGACCATGATGTTGCCGGGGTGCAAGTCGGCATGCACGAAGTTATCGATGAGCAGCATGCGTAAGAAAGCGTCGAGGCCTTCATGGGCTATGTCGCGCTGAAACGGGCCGCCGCCGTTTTCGAGGAAATCAGCCAGCGGGATGCCCTGGGCGAATTCCTCTATCAGGACCTCGCGGGTGGTGAATTCGAGGTACGGGAAAGGGAACCACGCTGTAGAGCGAGATTTGAAGTTCTTGCGGAACCGGGCGAGATTGGCTGCCTCGATGCGGAGATCTAGCTGTAGCTTCATCATCTCGCCGAACTGCGCTACTTCGTCGGGGAGGGATAGCCACTCGATGGTGGGTATTAAGTTGAGCGCCGAGGCGAAGAACCACATGATGCGAAGATCGCGCCTCACGGTGCGCTCTACTCCAGGGTGAAGGACCTTAACGGCGACGTACGAAGACGGCACGCGATGCGGGGTGCTTTTGAGCACGGTGTTGACGTTGCGGCGGACGTTGTCGCGAATGTTGGCTGAAGTGTCGAGGACGTCGATGTCGCCCGGGACGGCTAGGTCGCGCTTCAGTTTGGCCTTATACACTTGTGCAATAGCGCCGACGCCGAGGGGCTGTTCTTGGAATTCTTCAAATATCTCATGGAAGGGTCGGCCGTCGAAGGCAGCTTGGACGATTCGCTTCGTGGCGTGGAGGGAATGCGCGGGGGCGTTAGAGTGAAGCTTGGACAACACGTCGCATAGCTCGTGAGGAAAGATGTCGGTTCTGGAAGCCGCCCATTGACCAAGCTATATAGAGAGCGCAAGAGTCAGCTTTCGAGATGCGGTATAGATAAGGATGAGAGCGATGGCCCGTACCTTGATGAAGGCGGGCCCGGCTGCCTCCATGCTCCAAACCAGGAAGTTGTACCACCACAGCGTCCCAGATCTCTCGTTGTTGTGGTCAGGCTGGCGACGTCCAAGCCATATGGCCGGTACTGACAGAATCACAGGCACGAAGATGACAACCAGGTGGCACAGGCGAGCGCCCGTGCACAGCGGCTCCCATATGTAAACGTCCAAGAATACTATGATTTCCTGAGCCCAGCGCGACGGCCCCGTCTTATCCTCATCGACCGTCTTAGCCAGCTCTTCCCTTGACGCTCGCAACATGCGCTCCTCGGCCGTATGTTCCGTGCCGCCATTGTCTTTCTCAGCGAGCTTGACGAAAGCTACCGTCCCGAGGACACCGTTCGCCGCGGCCGTGAGGACCGTACTCTTCGCTCGGTACCTGCGGCCGGGAGCTGTTTTACTCAGCCCATATCGAAACGTTGAGTGACATCGACGGAGATTCGCAGCGACAGTAGCGGACCCAGTCGGGGCTCTTCGGAGTAGGGTTTGTCGCGCGCAGAATCGGGCAAGGAAATGGAGAGATCTCATATCTTGAACAAGCTGGGGGTTGGCATTGATTATGCGGCATGAACATAGTCGCGTAATGCCCCAATTGCCGACGTAAGTAATGATAGAGACGTTGTTCCGGTAATGAGCGTCATGAAATCGATTATGTCTTGTGATGGAAAAAGAGGCCTCGGAATGCGCCGTTTCGATAACGGTGACGTAGAGTATATCACCGATCGGCACTAACAAGTAAAGTGCTTTAGTGCATAGATGACTAGAATTTGGCTTGTGATGCTCGGATTATCCACTTAAACGGATTATAACTCATTGACTCTTATGCTGCAGTCTTCGGGAAAGGCCGGAATCTCAACTTTCACGATTAGATCTACGAAGTTACGACGGGAAGTTTGGCTTATGATATATATAATTCTAATTATAATTATAAAACTTATAAACTACTATTACTGACGAATAACTATTCTGCCATATCTATGAATTTCCTGATTAGCTGTTTCAGAGCCGCATCCTCTGGACCTTATCGCAGATCTGTGTCACCTGCATCTCCCAGCTGGAGTGTACTTTATCAGCTTCTGGCAAGCGACCCATGGCTCGTAGGCACGTTTCCAGACGCGCCATTTGGCGAGTAGTTGAGCTATGGGCGTATCCGTACGCCACCACGGAAGCCTCTACTGCCTTTTGTATCATGTCGAGAGCTAAGTCATGTTTGTTCTCGGCGAGTGCGACATCGTACAAGATATCGTAGCATCCAGCTGTGACGCGAGCGTCGACCTCTGGCTCATTCAACATTCCCATGATCATTTCAGTGGCATCTTCGTAACGCCTTGCATAGTAGTGTAGCCAGGCTATGCGACACTGCATCGCCGGAGTCTCTTCGACGATATCGGACTCGTTCTCTGGTAGCCCTTGGAGACGATGCCGAAGGCGACGCTGAAGATGGTAAAGCTCGGACAGCGCAGTGTTTGTGTCAAGCATCTTGCGTTGGAACATGTCGCTGTAGTGGTCTCCGTAGGACTCCATCATGGGATGGGGCATAATATGAACTATGCCACCCAGAAAGTGCCGAACCGTCATACCGAAGCAGTAGACCAGATGGTCTACACCTGCCTCCCTGAACTTACGAAATAGCATACTGAATGGATGACTGGTCCCCAGGACAATGTCAGACATCTTACAGATAAATTGGAGGAAGGCCATGGCGAGGCTAGGCCAGTATTTGAAAACCTTCAGAATAGCTAAGACAGTAAATGCCACTAGCGATAGATCTCCAGAAGTAAGTAGAGACCTGTACTGGTGACAACACGCATCGATTAGCAATACAGCCCCTCGAACGTGGCCGAAACCCAATAGAGTCTTAGCGGTCATTACATTATTGAGCCACTCAGCGCTTGCGGCTATCGTTATTAGCTTCTTGTCTGCGATGGAAGATCCGAGACTTGGAAACCCGATGCTGTTGATATACACCTGCGTAAAGTGCAAGGTGCCTTCAGCAAATTTGTAACAGTCAGGGGGTGCTATGTTCTGTATGTCTGGTTGTGTCCAAAAGTGGCGGCGAGCATGGACGGAACCGTGGTTCGTGATGCGTTGGACAGTCATTATTGGAGCGATAGGTTGCTTGGGTTGTCGGTCTGCTTCAGAAGACCCACTCGCACTCACGACATTCTCGGGAGTATCTTCTGGGATGGCTTTTACGTTCTTCGCCACCCCCCATTTCCTGAAGCGCGTCTTGTACATTCTCCGCCTGTAAGTGGCAGTGTGAGTGTATGGCCCTCGCCAGGATGTAGGAGGTTGTAAACCTACGTAGCATGGAACCCATAATCCTCTGCCATGGTTCGCATAACATCTTTCATCTTCCTCCTTTGATTCACATATAACTCCGTGATAATTTCACGGTGTGCATCCCACTCCTCTGCCTGTGCCCAGGGAGTTGATAATAAATTTGAATCCATCTTGAGGCGAACGGTTTGTCAAGTTATGACGAAGTAAAACGATTCTGAACTACAATTGTCGAGTTTATAGAAAGAGGTGTCTCGGGTCCAGGGGTTGGTGGTCTCCGGATTGCTTGTGCACGACCATGATGAGCCAACTAATGAAGCGGCAGAGGGTGATTGCTGACTTTTGTTGGATATGCCTCCCTTCAAATTTATCTCGACTTATAGAGGCTGTACGTGAACTGGGCAGTCGAAGAAAGCCTGATCATCCTTCGGTCCGGCATATAGGGTTACATGATATGAAGTCGGCCAGGAGGTCATCTTTTGAATACTGCCTTAGAGGATTATACGCCAGAGACGTTCGTCGCAGAGGGAACAGGAGGAGAACAATGGCATCGTAGCAGCACAGGGTATGATTGAGTCTATGTCTTAGGGGGGTGGTTTGCTACTTGTGTAACACCAAATCGACTATAATTAGTCACAAAGATGATGTAAACGTTTGCGTTGTCAGTCGAGGTGGGTTGGCTGTCGGCATTTGAGGTAATACAGAAAGAACAGATGAAGCAATGATGTGGCAGTTTCCGCTTTCTTACGCTGTGCCTCATGGTTACTTCTCCGATAGTTCGGGAAATAAAATGGGTTTAAGGGTCGATAGGAGTTGTTGAAGCCGCTTTGTACAACCTGGCGGGTATTTGAAATCCTACTACTCCTGCAACGGATTTGTGCAACATAGCCTTCGACCATACAAAATTCGTCACATTCGCGAAGAACTGCCTCCCAATATATTGATCTTATACCCTCTCCTTCCCGACTATAGCTATTCAGTGCCTCAGGCAATAAGGCAGAAACTCACCCAAGCCACAAGTTACCACGCCCACCTCGTAATTGCTCTCAAATCTTGTTCTGCCGCTCTACGGTCATCACGAGGGAATTTTTACGACTGGCTGTGTGCTGTACCAGTATATCAATGTTCTGGGACAGGGGTCATTAACACGGCAGTTATAGCAGGGGTTGACAACCCATGGAATAAAAGTATGCCTCAGTAAATGGATATCTAATTATAAGATATATCCTTTTTGCGGTGCTATGTTCGCCCCGCCATTAGTCTCCGGGGAAGACCGGAATCTTATCGTCGCGATTAAATCCAAAAAGTTGCGACGGAAACTTTGCCTCTAATACATCATACGCAATACCATTCGAGAAACACCACAGCCTCCTCTTGCCGATCAACTGAAACACCCTGATACAGCGCCTTTCCATCGTATAATCAGCGTATTAATCCTTATCTATCTATCACCATGGGCTGGTTCTGGGCCGACACTCCTCAGCCGACAACCCAATCACTACCTCGCTCCCACCACGCCTACACCCTCTCCCACGATGGCGCACGATCACCACCCGTAAGAATTCACCCCGCCATACCCTCTAAATATATACGAAGTAGCTAAACATCACACAGCCCGAATGTCCCATGCATCAGAAGAGCGCCAACGCCATGTCAGCATGTCCCGTAAAGCACGACGCACCGCCCACATCAGGATGTCCCGTACCCCACGGACAACGGACCTCCCAGCCAGAATCACAATCAACACTCTCAAAGCTCAACCCCCTAAACTACATGTTCAACAACCTCTCCCAGACGCCCGCACCAAACCAAACCCACGCCCTCCCCCTCGAGCGCGAGCCATCCACGATTCCCCGCGGCGACGGCACAGGGAACTGGGAGTATCCCTCCCCTCAGCAGATGTACAACGCCCTTTTGCGCAAGGGATACACAGACACGGACGTGACGGCCGTCGAGAGCATGGTGGGCGTGCACAACTTCCTGAACGAGGGCGCCTGGGCCGAGATCATGGCCCACGAGCGACGCTTCGCGGGGGGTCTGTACAAGGGGTGGCGCAAGTGCAGTCGGGGCGAGGAGAACTTCGAGTCTACTGTGCAGAAGTACGGCTATGAGAAGGAGGTCGATGAGCTGGCGCCTAGTCTTGTTCGCTTCCAGGGTAGACCGAAGGAGATGACGCCCAAGGCCGCTATGATTCAGGTTATGGGGTGGATTTATCCTGCTATGTTTGCGTAAGTTTCATTCAAACCACCCCTAAAACTTGTTTCCTCCCCTTAAACTTGTTTTCCGACGACCCAATTCTAACCTTATGTGTAAATACAGTACCCCGCCCCCCTTCGACAGACACGACTGGTACGTCTCGCGAGAGACCAACGGACAGAGGAAGGAGATCCGGTACATCATCGACTACTACTCGGGCGAGCCCGAGCCGACCGGCGAACCCGTCTTCTACCTGGACGTGCGTCCCGCCCTCACGCCCACGACGGCCGCCGAGCGCGCCCTGCGCTGGGGCTGCGACGTCTGGTGGCGCGCATCGGGAGGCGAGGCCCGCGAGATGGCACGAAGCAGTAAATGAGGCGAATGTGGATATTGATGTTGTAGAGGTAATGGAGGTAATTGACATCTGTGCGGGGTTCAATCTTCTTGAACACTAGGTGTCCTTCGTACATACTTTCCCACAAGGCCGGAAATCTAGGTATCATAACGAACGAACGCATCTAATTAAGCGGGATGGAGTTTTGGGATATGTAACAACATGGGAACACGACACGGGGGTTAGGATACCTTACGCATTATCACGACCCTTATTAAATACTATCTATGTAATTCTGTATAACTTACTTAGTAACGTCGTGTATTCCATGACAACCAATTCCCTTTCTCATGACTACCATGAAGACTAATTCCACTACATTCAGCCAAGAACTTCCAAGTACTTATTTACTTGATCTAGACCAGACTACTAAAAAGAATCCCTGTATCCCATCCATTTCATAAGCAACGAAATGGACACGTTTAAACCGGGTAAAAAAGATGCCCCTCTCTAGGTATCTATCTAATCTACTTACTGACCAAGATATTAATACTGCTTAGAATGGCATTCTTGATCATCTGAATATTTACACTATAAATTACCTCTGACATCACACACACACACACACATATGGTAATAAATAGTAAGGAGCCAACATACATAATAATTCCGTCTTCACATTGCCGGGCTAGAATTGATGCAAACCCACCCCCGGCAAGTCATTAGTTACCAGATCGGGAAACTGCCTACGTCTCTAACCCACAACGTGTTCACATGGCCTAGATTAATTAAAGTACCGTGATTAATGGAAGTTCGATTCGATTCCCTGGCATAAGTAGATACTTAACTAGATATCGCATACAACTTGGCCTCAAGGATAGAGCGTTTGTTATCTATCTTGTTAGCATCGAGTTGAACATGTGTCAATCCTGAATCCTCCTGTCCTTATACGCATCACCCCGCAACTTACGTCCCACGTGAAAATACTCATTGATACCCGTCACCAGCGGGTGTAATTCTTACTTATCTCGGCGACTGAGGGGACGAATACTGGCTGAGACTGCGAACTTACCTATTAAAAATACCATCAAGAGGGAGAGACGACCTTAGTGTCTCTCGTCATCGAACAATATCCTGTTGTAGGCAGGCCGATGCATTTCCGGTGATAGATAAGAGGAGGAGTAGGTAGTAGGTAAGACGTCTCAACAAAGACCATCCAGTCCGCCACTCGGCGCATTCATACTCAGTCTCGCTTTTCATGCTCAACGACGTAAATCCTATAACTTCGTACCGCTAACTCTGCGTAGTGTACATCACAGGGTTTGTTTCGGTTCGGTTCTGTCTCATAGCTCGCTGCAATCTGGATCAGGACATCCCACCCGTCGAGTCGACCGGCGCGGAACCAGGATGCGCTTCAACGCAGAAGACTTGCTCGGCGACTATCAAGTCACCTTCATCGACGGGGTGTGGATCGCGCTCGTGGCCGTTGAGGCGGGCATCATAGTCTGCGTCCTCGTGTCCCGCATCCTGCAGGCTCGAAAACGGAAGGCGAGGGAGGGCATTTTCTTCTCGACTTTGCCCGTCATAGAAATAGATGGGCGATAAAAAAAGAGTAACAGGGCAAAAAGGGATTTTGGATTCTGATTTCGGGACTCACTGGTCCGGTGATATCTTGGTTCGATCACTCTCGACTTGGATGCCCAATCGTTTTTCTTTGCATACTGGTTGGTTGTCTGCATTTATTGTATATCAATCCGATACAATCGATTCGAGGACTGCAATTGAACGGATGAGTATTCTCTCAGCAAATAATTCCTTTCTGGCGGTTTGTTGTCTTGCCTTGGGGTGGTCGTCGATGGTCACTCTACCGACCCTGTTAGCAGCAGACTTCCCCATCACTAACTCCTTTGACCCTCGGTGGAAGGGTTGGTATTATAAAGCATCGCGAAGGAGTGCTTCGTGCGAGGACTGTACACCGGATTTAAGCATCGGTTAGCCATCGGGAACTAGCCGTTTTCGTCTCCGAGCTCCTCTGGCTCGGAACGGAGTTAGCTAACCGTTCGACTAACTATCCTGACCGACATACTAGAGCGGCATTCCTCCGCATTCACATTTTCACACACCCTGGATGAGGATTCCATCGTGGATGATCGCGGGGTTGAGGACTGCTGCAAGTGGTCAAAACTGGACTCCAGCCTGCAGATGTGGTGTAACGCATATGTACTTCTTTCTGACGTGAGAAGCTTGGGGAAGTCCTTATCAAGGCAATTGATGGTCTTTTTTCCATGTCATATGCCCATGCAAATGCGAGGCCGGGGACTTTCGAACCACGAACTAAGTATAGTATATTTTGTTGCGTCGTAAGGAAGCTATCATAGCTAGGCGATGGGCCTCGGTCCTTCGCGTAAGCTACCTTATATGCCGACACAGAGGCTTAATAATCTCAAGGTGCTTGTTCATGGACTTTCCTCGGATGCTCCATGGGTCATCCTCTACTTTCATTGGCCGAAAAATAGTTTTCTTGGCCTAGTAGCCTTATCCATAAATGCCGGTGGATTAAATCGAGCGGCAAGAGAAACTCACCGGCAAGATATGCATCAGCTCATCGGCGTTGCAATGCGTCGTGCGTTTGGAGATGTCAAGAATGGAGAACGATCTCCATCGCGAATTGGGGTGTTCTGATAGGCCGCTCTGTGCGCCGCGGCTCCGGCCCCTCATAGCCTACCTATGCGTGGCTAAACTCCGCACACAACCGCACACAACGTCATTAGTGATGATGAACAATCCGATGTACACAAGGGCAGGGGGTTAGCACAACGTAGCATAGCACCATGAGTGTAAGTGGTGGCCCGGCGGTATATAAATCGCCGTGAGGAACGATGGCACAAAGCTGGATGAGAGCGACAAGTCTGTTGCTCGAATCTTGAGTTCTCCTATTGCTCGATCGTCAGCATGCATTCTACAATTCTTGCCGCTCTTGTCGGGTACACGGGCGCGGCCCTCGCATCCTCTGTGCTGCTCTCGGGCGGCACTATCATTGCGTTTGACGAAGCCAGCAACTCTCTAGATGTGATTCGCGATGGCTCACTGCTGGTAACCGATGATCGTATCGCCGGCCTCTACAGTGAGGCCAACCCAAAGGGAATACCGGCGGACGCGGAGATCGTGGACTGTACCAACAAGATCATTACGCCAGGGTTCATTGACACGCATCGGCATGGATGGCAGACAGCGCTTAAGACACTGGGCTCGAATTCAACGCTGGCAGAATACTTCCTGACTTTCTCTAGCCCGGCTGCTGGTCCTCTTTACAACGCTGAAGATGTGTATGCTGGCCAACTTGCAGGACAACTCGAAGCAATCAATGCTGGTGTGACGACGACCCTAGACCACGCCCATCTCATGTGGTCAACAGACTGTGCTGAGGCTGGGCTCGAGGCCGTCATTGAGAGCGGCGCTCGCGTCTTCTGGGCCACTGCAATTGATTCTACGAG
The DNA here is from genome assembly GCA_022495235.1 of Xylaria curta. Lineage (NCBI taxonomy): Eukaryota > Fungi > Ascomycota > Sordariomycetes > Xylariales > Xylariaceae > Xylaria > Xylaria curta. The sequence goes on along the minus strand of MU376014.1, from coordinate 33,735 downwards.
TCCTAAGTACTCAGTACCAGACCAGATCAGAGACTGGAAGAAGTGGAATAAACGATCTTTCCCCGATGGCCTTGTCACACTCAGTCTTGCGTATGACGGTTGGGATATCGGTGTGCCGGAACACACACAAGCTGTAGTTAAGTTGCTCAAGTATGTCGGCAGATTACATGTTGTTGTGATTGATAATTTTCCTGACCGGACTTTGCAGGGACGCGCAGCCCCCAGTCTTGACAATTCATTGGCTTGGTGGCGTTTGGCCAAGTAAGTCTCCTCCATCATCCAGAGCCACGGCACGACAGAGGTCCGAGAATCGAATGACTGACTGGCGCTACAGTCAACAGCTCACCGTCGCTACTACATTCGTTTGGAGTATTGAATACGAGCACGGCTATTGTTTTCTCCCATGGCCCTGGCCTAACTTCTGGGGAAGCACAACTGCTACGGTCCACCAACCAGTTCATCTCCATCACCCCAGAGTCGGAAATGCACTATGGCCATGGTCACACCTATTCCCATCTCGCTCATGATCAGGCGGCGCTCGGCGTCGACACGCATTTGACCTTCTCCACCGATATCCTGACGCAGGCGCGATTGTGGCTGCAGCGTACGCGCTCGAGGCTGTTCGATGAGGTTATGAATCGTTGGGACATCCCTGCTAGGAATCCTAGTGAGTATACCTTGCCTTTGAGCTTCTTTCTTCTTTGAGCCGGGCCTTTTGAGCTCGATGTTCTTGACTCCAATGCGGGTTGGGTGACGTATGCGGAATAGAATTCTGTCGGCTAACTGATTTTGTAGTGTCTGTCAACCAAGCATTCCTCCTAGCAACGCGTCAGGGTGCCCTCGCACTCCGCCGTCCTGATCTTGGCGTCATCAAAGTCGGTGCTAAGGCTGACCTCGTCATTTTCGATGGGCGAACTCCGGGCATGCTGGGATGGGTGGACCCCGTCGCGGCCGTCATTCTTCACGCTAATGTCGGCGATATCGAACATGTTCTCGTTAACGGGAAGTTCTTGAAGCGCGATGGCAAGCTCACCTATGAGAAGTACGGGGAGCTCGTCGAGAGGTTCCTAGCTAGTGCTGAGAAGATCCGCGGGGATTTCCTGGCTCGGCCTCTCCCTGTGCTTACCGGGAGCTTCTTTGGGGCCGAGGGGCACTCGTTTTATGGCAACGCGAGGGATGTGGATGTTGTTCGTGGTGAGGGCACAGGATATGGGCCACTTTTCCGGTGAGTAACTCCTCTCTCATCTTCTTTCACATCTTTATGACCCCTCTTTCTGTGCTGTTGTTGTTGTATTCTTTGGAATGAGATCGCTGACGCCCTGCAGCGGTGCCGGTGATAAAACATCTGCAAAGACTGCTTCTAAGGCCAAGCACGACGAACTATGATGGGTTGAGAGGTCGGAAGTTTGATTGAAGACTGCTCAGTTCAAAGAGATAAACTTGTTTCGACGTGGTAACTTCCTATGTGACATAATGGAACGACAGTCATTCACTATGTGCCGGTTGGGTGTTCGTATTGACTTCGTAAGAATGATGAAGGAACTTGGCATGACAGGCTGATGGCTAATCAATTATCAAGAGGGGTTTCTCCATTTTCTATAGGAAATAGGAAGGTCGGGCACGGCTCTTCTTTGCATACGTCCCCAGGGAAGGTAGTACCAACTTAAGGCTGATGAGTCATTGTTTCCTGGGTCTTGCGCTGTAAGGTGTCAAGGCTTTATGTATTCACTAAGAAGTATCTACCTACGTGCAGGAGATAGTCTAGTATACAATGCACCCGTGCACCTCAGATTGACGACGTTTACCACATATTACAACATACAAGGACAGAGGTGGTATAGCTATATCCAATGCGCATGCACAGGATAAATTGATAATAGCAGCCAGCTCCCACTTGGTTCTCTCGGGTCTTCCATGCCCGTCCCTCCCAATCCAATTCGGTATCGTTACACTCCCGTATGTTTGTCTCTTGGGGGGTCGACTTTCGCCACACCGACAACGGCCATCATGGGTTAACTGTCAACTGCTGTAGCGTTCTCCAAACAACACTACGCTAGACAAACGGCAATGCGACTATCAGGCCTGAAAATTCAAGTTGAATTTGGGCGGAGATCCGGCACAGTGGACAGGCGAGAGAACGCGGTGCGGCCCTGACATTCCTGCATCTTCGTGACCGAGCGGAGCGCAAGCCTTGAGCGGAGACCCGCCGGATGTGCCAGGTCTCGGAGTCATCGGCGCCCTGTTCCTAGATCGTTGGCTCTGGGGAGAATAAAATCGGGCCGGAGCGGTAAGCCTTGGAGTCTTCTTCGGAGTGCCTTGGACGCGCATGATAACGGGGGTCGGTGGTCGACTACACGAACAAGGTCTTGGGGACTCTTGCTCGCCAGTGTTTCGTATACGGATTGGGCTCATGATTCCGAGGCCCCCGACAGATTCATTAAGATAATCTACGGTGGGAGTCGTTGGTGGTGCTCGGGCGGTTGGCGTTGGAGTAGTTGGTCGCGGTTCGTCTTTGGTCCGGTGTTGCTCGAAGGCTCGCACCTTCGCCTCCACAGCTTCTAGGATCTTTGGCTTTAGTGCATCACTTTCCTTCTTGGCTTCCTTGACCAGGTCGCGGCGCATCTCATCTTGGTACTTCTGAATCACGTATCGGCATTGTTTTTCCCACTCCGCCAGCATCATGTTAGCCGTTATATCTACCATATATGTCGCGTCTAGGTCAGGGAAAGATGAGAGTGCCTGGCGGATCTCGGCCGTGGGTGGAGTGAAGCATGTATGGTATGAGCGTTTGCATCCCATGACTAAGCCGCTGCGGACTATCAATGCTCGAAAAATAGTGACGAGTTTGCGGACTTGCCATGCGACTATGAGGTCACTGATGAACTCATTGATGGGGAGAGTACGAGACGTATGGTCGATGTCCCGCAGTGGTGAATCGTCGGGGCTCTTTTGTTCCTCAGGAGTGACGAAACTAGTATCGGTAGTATCGGTAACTGATTGAGACTCGAGCGCAGTGTCTTCTATAGCCGACACATCCTGAGTCTTCTGTTTGTCAGGAGTCGTAGGGCCGCTGGTAGAAGTGTTTGCAGCTGATCGAGACTGGGGACGAGACTCGGGCGTAGCTTCCGCTGGAGTCGAGACACCAGGGCTCTTCTGCTTGTCGGGAGTAGCAGGGTCCATGATAAGTGTGACCGTTGAGGTTCGTTGGTGTGAGTAAGGTGTTCTTTGATTCCCCAATTCTGAGAAGTGTGCTCTGCTGGTAGGATGTTGATGATGAGAGAGAAGGATGAATTACTCAAGGACAGTTGGATCATCTTGATATACGCGTTGAGGGCAGACTTGCTCGTTGCCCGAGTGCAGCTGCTCTCGTTACTATAGGAGTCGTTGCTAGGGTATCTGGCATTGTGAAGAGAGTGCCGTAGTTGCGCAACACTCCCATTGCTTCTCGAGCTGGGGATCGTATGCTAGAAGGGTTGCCCCCTTGATCGTTGCCATAGTTGATGCTCAGTGTGTATTGAGTGCTCAACTATTACTCGCCGTCACTAAATACGATATTAGAAGTTTGACTAGACTAAGTTTCATAATACTTGCCTCTTCATGTTGAAGTTCATAACGTGAATTTAACGCTTGAAGATAATTATGAGGACTATATGTACGCCTCTTAGACCTAAAAAGTGCCGATACTGTATATACAGCTTCTCTCTGAAGCTGGCTATAATAACTGATAGTGCTGGGACGATACGGGTGACTACCTAAGCGGGTGAGGGGGTTTCTAGAAAGGTTGACTGGAGGATTACAAGCCGTAGAAATAGTAATAAGCTCTAGCAATTATGGGGGGCCGTTGCAAGTCATTTTCTCAGCTTGCCGAGCACGGGATATGGCCACGTTAGATTAAGTGAACTGCTGGTAATGATTTCGAGCTCTGGTAATTCTAATAATTCGTAGTAATTGTTAAAATAAAAGGTTGTACTTTCTAGTTTGAATTTTGATTACATGGTCGTAGGTAGTTGCCGCGTCGAGCAATTCTTGAAAGTCCATTTCAAGCATTGTAAAATTTCAGCTTAATAAGGTAATCGGCCTTAGATTAGACTTTCTTAAGGCTTTCTAGGAACCCCCCTCCCCCTGCTAGGTATATGCATGAAAAGAAAAAGAGGAATACTATCAACTATGGACGATGACTAAGCTTCCTAAGTATCAACAACATTGAACCTTCTTCATGTCTCTTGTGTACCTAGTACCAATAAAAAGTAATTGGATTTTCAGGTATTTTCTAAGTCGTGTCGTAGGATGTACCCATGTACCTTCCACTTTAATAGACGACCTGTTTAGGCAAGGGCATGACGGCATCGGTAGTAAAGTCTTACCTTCTAACCTACCTGTTATCTTATCAGCCCTCGCGTGTCGCGACGGAATTCCCGCTTTCGACTTAGCTCATACGAAATCAGTTCCAATTGATTTATTAGCGACCGCACCCGGCGCACCTCACCGGGACTTCGCATACATACTGCAGGTGACCGCCCGACCAACCAAACCTGTCTATCATCTCTTCTGGCCCGTCCATTTTTCTTTTCTCGTCTTGTTGGAGGTAGGCAGTGAATACAACTGCGCACTGCAGGATGTATAATAACAATCACTACTCTTCGTCGTCGTCGGGCCCTTCACATCAGCCGCCTGCGCCGGGCTACGATCGATACCCGCCACCGCCGCCCTCGAATCTCCCTCCGCCTCCGTCGCCTCCGCAGAAATGGGATAGACGTGGTGACAGAGGCGACGGCCGCGACGGTCGTGATCGCCATGATAACTACTATCCGCGCGATCGAACTGATGATCGTCGCTTTCGCGGCCCTTATTCCGACTTGCGCCAACCCCGCGGCTCCCACAGAGACTATCGAGATGACCCGCGCGATTCTCGTGACTATCGCGACTCTCGCGATGACTATGACTATCGCCCACCTCGTGGCGAATTTACTTTCCGCCAGGAGGCCCCGGCGAGTATCGCCTCTTACCGGCCTTCTCAGTACCCCAAGTATGCTTCTCACCGCAACCCCGACCATCGACAACACACTCTAACTCTCAGCACCCGCAGTCATGACCGTCGCAGCACCGACAACTACGCCCCTCGTCGCGACGACTCGCGTCGGACACGGGGCGGCCAACGATTGGATCGATCGCGCCGCCCAGGTCCATACCAGCGGCGTGAGAAAGAGAAGGCTGCTGATCGCTTGTTGTTATCTAAGCGATTCGACGATCAGGCCGAACTCATGCTGGGCGACACTGCCGTACGTGCCACGTACCGAGATGTTGATGAGCTTTCCGATAGTGACGAGGTTGACATGGACATCTCGGACAATGGCGACTCTGATTCGAATACTGCAGACCGTCCAGCGAAGCGAACCCGTATCGACTCGTCGGCTGCAACGCCAGCACAAGATGCACCGAAATGGTCTAACCCAGACCCCTATACTGCACTCCCACCTCCCGAAACTACTCGTAAGAAGGACGTTGTGCAACTCATCAGAAAGGCTCGTGTGCAAGCCGAAGCTCAGAGACCCGCTGTATCCGCCGAAGCAGCTGACTTTATTTCATTTGACTTTTCCGATGATGACGATAACGACAAAGTTACTGGCCACGTAAACGACCGGGTAGCAGAAACTTTGCAGCCCGACGCGGTTACTGACGCGGCCAAACGTCCCAATGCGCCCACCGGGCTACCTGCCGCGCCAACAACACTTCCCCCCAAACCTCCTGTTTCTACCATGAACCAAGCCCCGCAGCAGGTCGAAAACCCCCAACTTATTCAAACCCAATCTGCTCTCCACGCCAAACGCGGCAGTAAATCGTCTGCGCCTGTGGACCTTACCCCATCTGCATCCTTAGGCAATCGCAAACGAACTATCGACGACGAGATCGTACTGCCGGCCCAACCTCCACATGCGCTGCTGAAAAAGGTGAATAGAATGGCACCCAGCGGTTCTGTTGTACCCATATGGAGGCCTGAGCCGGGCGAAAATCCCTGCCCTTGGGCCATTGAAGATCATTCTGGTGTTTCTAACATGGGCACTCGGTGAGTCTTGATCCTTTCACTACTTCTGTCTCGGAGGACTAACTACCTACTAGTCTACATATGGAGATAAAGGACTTCTACGATTATGTCTCTCCCCGTGACTTTGAAGAAAGATTACGGCAGGAGCTGGTGTCTAGACTGGAACGCATTATACAGAGGAAATGGCGCAACGCCAGGATTCTGCCTTTTGGCTCCTTCATGTCTGGTCTTTACTTGCCTACTGCCGACATGGATCTTGCCATCTGTTCCCAAGGTTTCATCGATGGCAAACAAGCCTTATTCGACAAGAAAAAGTTCCTCTGGCAGATGAAAGCTCATATCGAGGTGCAGAAACTCGCTTACGGAAACTCGGTCGAGCCCATTACTAGAGCTAAGGTGCCTCTTCTGAAATACACCGACGACCACACTGGTCTGAAAGTGGACATTTCGTTCGAGAAAATGGACGGCTACAAGGCAATTGCCACTTTTCGTAAGTGGAAGGAGCAGTATCCTGCTATGCCTCCTCTGGTAGCCATGATCAAGCATTTCTTGCTCATGCGTGGTCTCAACGAGCCTGTCAATGGTGGTCTTGGTGGGTTTTCCGTTATCTGCATGGTGGTCCATTTGCTGCAAGTATCACCCGAAACTCAGAGTGGTTCGATGAAAGATGACCACCTAGGAGAACTGTTCATGAAATTTCTGGAATACTACGGCAAATTGTTCAATTACGAGAAGGTTGCGATCCGTATGCATCCGCCTGGACTCCTTAACAAGGTGCGTATCCCAAACTAGGTGAAACATTAGGTGAATTACTAATGTCGAGATCTAGGCGAAAGCGAGTACCCTTGTCTATCGTAATCTCGATCGTCTATCAATCATTGATCCGAATAACCCAGAGAATGATATCTCTGGTGGCTCGTCAAGCTTTTACTTAGTCAAAGACTGTTTTGCTAAGGCATTTGACACTCTTCGAGCAGCGATGATGCAGTTGGCCAAAGAGCCTTCGTCACCCTCCTCGACCCACGACAAGAAGTCTCTATTGTATCCTTTATTTGCCGGAAACTATTCGCATTTTCAACTCCAGCGAGATTGGCTTCAGAAACTGGACCGCGAGGGCTCGCCGAGATATAAGCCTGACACAGCAAATGGAACCACTCGTTCTGAATGGTAAATTTCGAATACACTACAATCTTATTACAACCTCATTTCGAACAGACATTGGCCATGGTCGATCTCTCTACCCCCCAGAGAGGAGAGAACGACTAAGCATAAATTGTTTATTCAACAAACTATAGACAAACAGGGATGTACCACTACGAGATTACGAGACGAATTATAGGCGTTAAAGGAGAGATAAAAACGGTTGAATGGAGAAACGGAGATCATTTGATAGAAGGTTTTCAAGGCATTTACGAACGAACGACCGGATGGATCCCCATGCGTTTTCCCGGCTGTCGCAATATCGAGATACCCCAATTCTGTTGCATTTTCTACCTTTCCCTTAACTTGTCAGCCTGAGTTGACGACGCGGCCTGTAGTATATAGCAGCATGGCAGGAGAGGAGTCTGTGGCTTGGCGGTTATTTATGTCGCGTTTCCCGTTGTTTTCTTTCTTCGTTACATACCTACTTACCTACTTACCTCACCCCCAGCCATACTTCACATACCATGGAATCAAGCCGGTTGGTTGCAAGATCCATACGTACATAGCCAAGTGGCGGGGGGGTGGAAATACGATTTGGACTCATGTTTTATCCATCACACGACGCTTCAAGGCCTGTCTTACTTATTGTCCGTGACATACTGAGAAACTGACTTTGTTGTAGTTCTTTTGGATACATGACGCAGAAGCTGCTCTCTTTGTCACGTTTGAGGGAGGGTGGCACTTGCGCCTGCTAACTCTTTTTTACAGTATTCACATGCGCATGCCTTTGGGGCGGAGCAAATTTTTCAGAAAAACAATGAATGTTTCGAGTTGATGTGTCTCGGGCTTCTAAAAGCTAAGACGCGTCATCTTTGAAATACTTCGGTGCTTGTCACCACCATTTTCTCACTGGTTGCTGGACTGCGTGTCTGGCACCGGAGAGGAGATAAGGTTATCTATTATATGATGACGCATGAACGGTTTTTGGTTATTATGGTATCATGAGATTGCTTTCGGGAAGGAAGTAGGTTTGGGTTGGGGAAGTTTATTCGCAGTATTGGAACTGTTGTCTGGGGGATCTCTCGATCGAGCCAGGATTGGTATTTTAAATCGCCGGAAAGTCAAGTGCAGGATAGGATGGGAGAAGAGAAGGTTCGGTGTGTAACACGGAGGAAGGGCCCGTTATCTTATCTAATATAATCTCACGTTACAGATCTGCCGCTCTAGACTCCTGCGCTCGATCAAGACGGACTAATGTGCCGGAGGTGGGATTTCAGCCCGGTTAAACCCCCTATAGCAGAACGAATGAGGACTTGCAGGGATATCGGCCGAGCATTCACCTACTTAATTTGCTATGTCTCTCCTTAACTACAATTCTTTTCGCTTGCGAAGCATTTTGTTGCGTTTTATTCTATGAGACCGATGTACTTCTCATTATAGTCCGGCAGTCTGATCAACTCATCTACGATTTGCTTTTGGTCGTGTGCTCGAATGGCGGAGGGCCGGACTTTTGTGATACGTCCCATTGTGTATTGGAGGACCAAGCTGCTGGCATTGTGTTGCCGGAGTGTCTTTCCCTATGGGATTGGTCCTACTGTCAGGGAACGTGAAATGTGATGCAATTTTTGTCTCGCATGGCGGAGATGTTGATGAATCCTGCAAGAGATAGGACTTGAAAGAATCTACCTTTTCACGGTATTTTGTTTGGTCATGTTAGTTATGCGTTCTATTTGTTATGATTGATGTGGCTGACGATGATTGTCTCTTAGAGACCACACTTCTTTAACTCGGCCACACACTGATAGGCATTGACCAGTCTATCTTGATCTGTTCGATTTGCATAGATTCTCACTGGTTGATGACATGATTATTGTTTATTTGATTTTATTGTGGCATGCAGATGTGTTCATAAAAATAGGCGCCTTCGACTTACTCTGAGCCTGTGGCCTCCTTACAGATGTTTATCCGGAAATTCCCGTTCTTTCCAATAAGGGATGATGTGTTGGGAGGCAAATAGTATGTTATTGGAAAAAACCATTCCTTACACAATTGTCACAGTCAGGTGCGTTATGTCCCGGTAGACTGGCGCCATTCTCTATTGTTAACCTTGCCAATGGGTCACGGGAGATGTCAGTCTTTGTGTTTTACTCAATGCCTCTATCGTGAATGCGAGTCGCTGCACGAACTTTGACTGGAAATGTATCGTATTATCCATCTACTACTACGTAAGCCTCTGTAATAAGTATTGCATGCACTCCTAGTCTCGAAACTGCGCTACCGATACACACGGCTTGCTTCTGTCCACATGGCATCGCTGCTTGGCCCTACTCCGCCGGCACCGAGACGTTTTCTGCCGCAGCCAACCGTCTGTTGTATTACCCAATGTCCTTGATCCTGGCCAGGGAGATGGAATTACTGTTGACACTGCGGGGTGAGTAGCTGCTCGTGACGTTTTGGCGTTGTGTTTCGATCGACGTTCAATTTCCCAGGCCTTGAATATCTGATCCCGTGACACAATGTTTGTTGCCCCCAGTGAATGGCGCTATTGTGCTTGCACGTTGAATTCCACTAGCTTTGAGATGGCATTCTTATGCAGGAAACGCAAACTCTTCTATTCTCTTGTACTTCATAAGATGTTCATTCTCAGTCTTTCTTTCAGCGATATTTCACCGTCGTCCTTGACTACGACTTCGACAACTTGATCAACTCTATAGCAGTAATTAACTCTGCAGCTCCGTGCACACAGAGTCTGATAATTCTTGCTTGAGAATTTAATCATAGGCTGGGTGGTTCTTCTCTGAAACTATGTATCAGGCTAGCAATATCTACCTCATCTGCGGCTTTGCCGCCATTGGTAAGTCCTCTACGACGGCAACTTGCATCGGCCCTGTAGCATGGAAATGCTTATAACCTCCTAGGTGGCGGCCTCTTTGGCTTCGACATCAGTTCTATGAGCGGCGTCCTCGGCACCGAGGCCTACAAGAACTATTTTCACAACCCTGTCTCGTACCAACAGGGTGGTATCACTGCTTCTATGCCCGCGGGATCTCTAGTTGGTATGTAGGCTAAGATCAATGTTGGATTGATTAGTGAGCTGATTGTGTTCTAGGTTCGCTTGTCAGCTCCTTCATCGCTGATCGGTTTTCACGGAAAGTGGCTATTCAAGTCTCATGCCTTCTTTGGATCATTGGATCTGCGTAAGTCCATTCAATGCACAAGTCGAACATTTCCACGTCTCAAATGTTTTCATTAAGAGGTCGGCGCTGACGTCTCTAGAATCCAATGCGCCTCTGTCAACGTTGGTATGCTCTGTGCCGGCCGTGTTATCGCCGGTCTCTGCGTCGGTATCGCCTCGTCCATCGTGCCCGTCTACCAGTCCGAAATCGCACCAAAGGAGATCCGTGGCCGCGTTGTCTCGTTACAACAATGGGCTATCACATGGGGAATTCTAATCCAATACTTCATCCAGTACGGCGCGGCGCAGATCGGCGGCGGCCCCAACGACCCAAATCAGCCAACCGCTGCGTTCCGCATTCCCTGGGGTATTCAGATCATACCTGCCGTGATTCTCTTCTTTGGTCTGTTCTTCTTCCCGTACAGCCCGCGCTGGTTGGCATCAAAGGATCGCTGGGACGAGGCCATTAGGGTTCTGGCTTCGCTTCATGGCAATGGCGATATCAATCACCCTAAGGTCCTTGCTGAGTTTCGGGAGATTCAAGATGCGTTGCGTTTTGAGAGAGAGGAGGCTTGCTCTAGTTTCCGGGCTCTGGTTCAGCCGCGAATCTTCAGACGTGTCATTTTGGGCATGAGTATCCAGATGTGGTCGCAGGTATGTTGGTATCTCGGATATAAAGCTGGACGTGTACTGACTGATTCTTCTTATGATATAGCTCTGTGGAATGAACATCATGATGTACTACATCGTATACATCATGGAAGGCGCCTCAATTGCCTCCCCGCTTACGACTGCGGCCATTCAATATGTTATTAATGTCGTCCTAACTCTCCCGGCTATTCTGTACCTCGACAAATTTGGTCGCCGACCTGCTCTGATCATTGGTTCATTCCTTATGGCAGTCTTCCTGTTCATCTCTGGTAGGTTTATATCACCCTGATATGCATCTTGGATACTATACTAACTAACTTGATAAAGGTGGCCTTCAGGGTGCATACGGCCAGCCTAATGATGGCACAGGAAGCAAAGACATAACCTGGATCGTGAAGGACATGCCATCTGTGTCAAAGGGTATCGTGGCCGCCTCATATCTCTTCGTTGCAACCTTCGCTACGACATGGGGGCCTACGTCATGGACCTATCCCGCCGAGATCTTCCCCAGCAAGGTCCGCGCCAAGGCCGTTTCGCTGTCGACGGCGGCGAACTGGTTCTGGAACATGATCCTCGCCTTCGCCGTGCCGCCCCTGTTATGGTCTATCAACTGGAAGATGTACCTGATCTTCGCCGTATTCAATGCCGCGGCATGCATCCACATGACCTTCATGGCGCCCGAGACTAAGGGATACACGCTCGAAGAGATGGACGAGGTGTTTGACTCTGGACTCCCCGCTTGGAGAACGCACAAGAAGACTAGCAGGCTCGATCAACTGGCTCAGGAAATTGAGATGGGTAATGTCAAGGTCTCTGCTCCTGGTCGCGAGGAAACCGCTGGTACGTCGGCAACAGTGGAAGATGTCGAGAAGATCCACCCTCATCCGATGGACGCGGGCGACAACAAGATAGCCCAGACGTAGGAGACTAGATGCTACTAGTAATTAATACCTGGCTGGTAATTTGGAGGACGGACTGTAGCATTGGCCAGTGGGTGGATGGGAGAAATGGTGGGATCACCGAACTCTTAATGGATTGCAGGAGGATAGCTCTATTAGTCCGTTCTGCCAGTTTGTAGTTAATGCGGGCACATGGTGGAAGTCTACCCTCATGTCCCGTCAGAGTTAGTTAACATCATTCGATGAAGTCTATATATCCTTGTTAAGGTGATTGCTGATGGAAATTCTAGCTCGTAAGATGCCGTGGATGTAGGTATAGCATGCATGCACAACGGTATACTTTGGTGACTGCGTTTGCTAACTGGCACAGTAGATGGAAAAAAAAATCATTCTGTGGAAGAGTCATCAAAAGTTGTGCTGCTAACAATGCTGTGTTTGTTACATGAAATGACTAAAAAATTGATCACATTGACGAGAAGGGGATTCGAACCCCTGAGGATTGCTCCAGTGGCATCCACCGCTATTGAATAGCGTAAGTTTTTAACTTGAGACCACCGCCATAACCACTCGGCCATCTCGCCCGAACATGGTTAGAATGGTGTTCCGCAATGATCATATCCGCATCGTCGGAAGTCTTACCGACTCGGATATTACATTGGTGGGATCTACGGAGCCGCGACAAGCTACGGCCTGCATCAACGAAGCAGTGCGTAGACCTTTGAACATGAGAGGCATGTTTTATTAACTCAGTGGTCTGAGTAACTTTCGGCGAGAATTTTCCCGAGATGAGTTGGTGCGGACAGTAAGTTGCTTAGATTTTCCCGTCGATTTGTTATTCATCAACGCCTTGTGTAGAAGATCTGAAGTATTATTACAGGAACAATGTCCGAATCCAAAGCATGCGCGTCACCTTATGGGTCATCACATGTATCTGAGACAGGTCCACCGGCCCATAGCGTACAAGCATCATTGGTGGAGGATTTCAAGCTAGACTAGCTGCCGGCTACAGATCTGTACTGTTTCCGATAATGAGAAATCATCGATTGATGTGTCACGGTACGTTAGACTAAACTCTCAAGTTGTCTGTGAAATTGAAAATTTTTGAAGAATGCCACCTGAGAAAGATTGCTGTGAGCGCTGGGATCTGTAGCCATTTGTATCAGTTGCTATTTAAATAAGATGCCAAGGCCCCAAGTACTCTAGTGAGAGATTTCGTTTCGGATAGAGTTAACAAGCTCACCGGGAGCTAAGATCCAGGAACATGGATTCAATTGGCGGAGTTTCTAGTCGACAGGGGACGGACACAGCGACAGACAACCCTTTTTGGCCTTGTCATGCTAGACAAAATATGGTGTTGCGACCCAAGAGATGATATAGCATGATTTTACTATAAAAAGGCTGCTTGGCGGAGAGCCGCAAAGCTTGTCTTGTCGTCCCAAGGGAATCACCAAGTTGCTTTCTCTCATAACTTGTCAAAATGATCTCTGTGTCTTCTGCTCTCCTCCTTGTTGCCTTCGGGGCCAGTGGTGCTCTTTCGAGCCCAGCTGCACCCGCTGTTACCCCTGGGCCCTCTCTTGACAATGCCCTTCAGAAGCGAGCAAGTTGCACCTTTTCCGGGTCACAGGGTGCTTCTTCTGCTAGCAAATCTCAGGCCTCATGTGCTACTATTGTTCTGTCTAACGTTGCCGTACCGTCTGGTACCACTTTGGATCTTTCTAAGCTGGGAGATGGTACACATGTAAGAGCAGACCCTTCCACATAAGGCCCATTAACGGCAGTAATGTGAGCCTAATTATCATCTCATATAGGTTATTTTCGAGGGAACAACAACCTGGGGTTACAAGGAATGGACTGGACCACTACTCCAGATCAAGGGTAAAGACATCACTATCGAGGGAGCAAGTGGCTCTTTGCTCAACCCTGACGGGGCTCGATGGTGGGATGGTGAGGGCGGGAATGGCGGGAAGACGAAGCCCAAGTTCTTCGCTGCTCATGATCTTACTGGCTCTTCTTCCATCGTCAACCTGAACATCAAGAACACGCCCGTACAGGCCGTCAGTATCAATGGCTGCGAAGGTCTGACCGTGACTGACATGACCATTGACAACTCTGCCGGTGACTCAGCAGGCGGTCACAACACGGATGCTTTCGATATCGGTTCCAGCTCTGGCATTACTATCACTGGAGCTAAGGTGTATAATCAGGATGACTGTGTTGCTGTCAACTCCGGAACGGTATGATAATCTGTCATGAGAACGTATCCATGATCCGACTAACGTATTTCTATAGGACATCACGTTCTCTGGTGGCCTCTGCTCTGGGGGTCACGGGTTGTCGATTGGCTCAGTCGGAGGCCGCTCTGACAATACAGTTGAGAATGTCACTTTCAAGGATTCTACCGTGACAAAGTCCGTGAACGGTATGATTTCCTCACTGCTGCAAATAAATGCATGAACGAAAGATACAAGGAAAAATTACTAACTGTTCATATAGGTATCCGTGTGAAAGCCGTTGCAGGGGAGACGGGCACTATCAAGGGTGTTACGTACAGTGGAATCACTCTCACCGATATCTCAAAGTACGTAACATTTCTTTCCTCGCGCCACTTATTCTACGAGTGAGAGGCAAAATTACATTTCCGTTCAAGCTAACGCAATAATTTCCTAGATACGGCATCTTGATAGAGCAAAACTACGACGGTGGAGATCTCCACGGGGACCCCACCAGCGGCGTCCCTATTACCGACTTCACCGTCGAGAACATTTCCGGCTCGGGTGGTGTAGAGAGCGGTGGCTACAATGTCGTTGTTGTCTGCGGTAGTGGTGCCTGCTCCGGCTGGACTTGGTCTGGTGTCACCGTCACTGGCGGTAAGAACTATGGGTCTTGCCAGAATGTACCCAGCGTTGCAACCTGCAATGTCTGAGGACTTATAGCTTTTGCGTTCCTATCGGCTAGGTCGTTAGGGGCTTAGAGCCTGCTGGAAGAACAAGTAAAAAGATTGTTTGAGAAATCTGCCTATTGTACCTCTTTAACTGGAGATAGGAATTCTAAACCAGATCAAGGGACTCTATTTAAGTACTATGTGCTAAATATGTTCCGATACTAATCAGTAATACTGCAAGCAGTTTAGGAAGCAGGCTCTAACGGGAGATAGGCTGACACGTTGAAGCTTTTCTAACTGTGCACTCGTTTTAACAGGCGGTATAATTAATAACGTGCGATAGAGGGGCTTTATACTCATAAGAAGTGATTGTCATAAGTCAGAATGATTAAACCAACTATTGGGTCACCAATAAAGTGAATGAGCAGTTTACCTTGGAGTTCCTTGTCAGCGATATTAGTGAAAGACGTCGAGACAAAATAAACAATGCTTTATCCCGTAGACTTAAGCGAGTATTATCGTTTTGGGCTGTAATAGGTGTTGCAGAGAGTAGGATAAACTCTCCTTGAATCTCCTCCTCATCAATAAATCGCGCGACTGGAAGCCAGATGAATCCGATGTCCTTGCCGGATAATAGGCTGAGTGTGGCACGGCTCATAGAACAATAATATGTCTCGGGCCCGTACGTTTGGGGGGTGTGCATCTTTAAAATTGTTGATTCGGTGGTAAAGTGCAGAAACGCAAAGTCGAATTCCTCGCTCTTCTGGGACATCTGTTCTGATAAAAAGATTACGGACTGCAGAGTCCCCGATTTCTCCTCCTTCTGCTCTTCTTCTTCTTCCTTCCCTTGACTGCTAGTCGGGGGGCTAAAATTCTTTGGATGTAGCGGTTCGTGCCACTCTACCATCGACTCCACTGATTCATAACACTTATCGTACCAAACTTCTGTACCCTTTGAGATCCAGCACCAGGAAGGCATTACAACTTCTTGCCATTCACCGTTTTCGTCTGGGATAATTAACTGTCTACACAGTTCCCACTTATTATTCGTTTTCTAAAGGAGTGCCGAATCGAGCTTCTCTTTTGGCAAGCCCCAGATATACCTTCGAGGAAATCTGGATAGTAGGCTCTTGAGAATTCCAAAGAAGGCCCAAAGTATGTCTTTCCTATCAGAGACAGATCTTGAGGAGAACTCTGTTACCATCTGACAGTATTCGCCTAAGGGACATAGCACAGGATGCTTGAGATGGTTCCCAGGGAGTGTCCTACAGTTTGTGAAGAGTGGGTTAACAAGCGAAGCCCTTGGCTGGGTTGGAAACTCGGTAAATCGGTCTTCGCACCAATATGCCTCACAACAACTCCAGTAAACTTGAGAATCTGTGATAAATATGGCCCGTCTTGACAGCTCCGCCTCTTGGTACGTCCATCCACGGGTATTCCAAGTAGTTGTTGGAAGATAATCCCAGAGCTCTGGCTGACCAAGCGTGAAATCAATGCCTTGAATTGTTTCCATCATTCTAGACTGCTGTCTTTTCTTGCCTCCTCTTCCTGATAACCCACTGTGAGCGTTCTCAACAGCTGCTACAACTACCATCATCGCAGCATTATAAATTTCGCCCATCATCGGAAGGTATTGCCTCTTGTCTGAACGATCGTCCTGGATAATGCAGAGAGAATCAATCCAAAGATAGCGTTCACCCAGGTCCGCGACTAAAGATATAGCATCACGGATCGTGCGGGGCACATCCTCATGCCCCAAACTCCCCTCTCGACTGAATGTTTCAAGTGTTGCGCGTGTTAAAAGTCCCGTCGTACTGGGCCCCCAAACATAAGACAGGGCGATATATCTGCAACTCATATCGCGCAGAGTTACCTGCCTCTTCTGTACATCGACGAGTCGGATATTTGCCAGTGTTAGTGGAGTTGGAAACCTACTTTCGCAGCATTTGTGATGCTTCGCTGTACAGCTGGCTATCCATTCTCGGACAAGTCCGATGTTAATTAGAGGCGTAACGTATCGCGCATAAGCATAATGAGGTATTTTTAAGTTCCCATCCGATGGTGATCCATTGCAGGAGATTTCAGAGCCAAAATCTCCCTTACGGTAGTGCGGTCTCGCGGGGAGGATAGCGCCGATTCCCGTCAAGCGGCATGGTCCGCCACTTCGTTGCTGTCTAAACTTTGATTCAAGGGCATGTCTGCAGACTAGAATTGTGATGCAGAAAACGGACTCGTAATCGTCTCTGGCATTGATTTCCCTTCCAGCCACCATTTCGGGACCGTCTGCTACCCACTGACAGGACAAATAAATGTTTCGGTTTATCGGCAAGTCTTTATAGTAGAGTGAGATACAACGGGTAACTAATCGGCGGGCTGGGTAAGATGTGGTACTTGAAATGCGCTGGAGCGTCCCCAATTTAATATGTGTGCAGCTGCCTTGTGATTCAGGGCAGCCTTCCCGACGGAGCTGATCCGAACATGTGCCGTCCAATAAGGCCCGGAAACTGATTTTGCTACAAATCGAGCACAGTCGATCCTGGACAAATGGCTCTTGAAGCAATTCTAATGGCGCATTGATGGCTATGACTTGGTCGTCCATTGTGAGAAATCTGACTTTGAATCTCGATTTATCTGGACAGAGTTGTTGCACGACTAATGGGCGAACCGCGATTTTGTCTGTGATAGAGTAATTGGAGCAGTACTCGAGATAGCTGATAGCAAACGAAAAATTGTCTTTGGTCATATAAAATGCTTGTTTCTCGTCAACTGGTAGTACTATAGCATAGGATATAATTTTCACTGCTTCGCGGTGACACGGGTGGTTCACCGAAAATCGAGCATCTATTCATAGACTGAGGAACTACCATATGCATGTCCCCAAGGCATAATTTTGACTTAGTACTAGCGAATGCACCCGTGCGCGTCGGTGGGGCTGAAGTCAGCCTAAAGATGCATTTTTCGTTTATGGGACGGATATTACGTCCTCGTAGGAGCTATACGCTATCTTCGATTCTACCGCTAATAGAACCTTCTAGACTCACGCCTCTCCTAATTCATTATATAAGAAGAAGATAGAGGACTCAAGGAAATTGGCTTTAAGCATCTACGATGTCATGAATGTATCGTTACTCATACCTCGATACTACGCCTCGTGCACATGCTAACATTGGAACACACAGCAATAATTTAACTGTGGTTCTTAGATACATGGATCATCACAGTTTTGTTCAGCGATGATGTAAAAAACTGTAAAAAGGCCCAGTAATATAAGGCTTGGAAGGGTGTTGGATATTATAGCAACGATCTACCAGGGCGTCGAGGAGCATACAGTCTAGTCCTCTCTTTCAACCCTGACGAGTATCTAAGTTTAGGTATACGAGACTTAACTCTCGATCACTTGGCATTACTAGTTTAGGCCTGTATTGTTATTATCGTGATTGAGAGAACACGAAAAAAAAAATACGGGTAGCTGAATATGCAGTTTGCCGCTTGCAGAGTGATGATATCGGCCCTAATCCGTAGTTTCAGATAGATGAAATCCTAATACCTTGGGCTAGTCGGTGTGATACGGGCCGATCTTCCGGCCGGAACCCTTGATAAGGCTGCCATGATTTTCTTTAGTCATCAGCAGCTGTGCCGCCCAACAGAGGCATAAAAATCGTATGCCCAAATTTTCTCGCCAGCTCTAACGGTGAAAGCACTTTCCCCTCCGTCTTCATAATAGACCGTGTAGGCAGAGTCTTGTCAGCACCTCTTTCCAGTAGGAGTCGCACCATGTCTTCTTTCCCGCTCCAAATAGCAAAGTGAAGTGCATTCTGCGATCCAATCATCATACTCTCACATGAATCCCCCGACGATGCTTGATGGGTTTTGTAGAAGGCATCGACTGAGTAGCCTTGATCCAAGAGATACCGGGCCACTTCAACGCGATTGGGCTTGCTACCGATAGCATGAGAGTAGGATGCGCGTGCTACTGGAGCTCCGTCCCGAGCACTGCCTAACCTCTCGACTAGCAACTTTATTGTATCGAGCGAGGCAACGCTAGCCGCATGTTCAATAATAGAAAGTCCTGAAGGGCTGGATAAACTGGGATCGGCCCCTTGGCTTAGACACCAGGGGACAAGGCCGGGCATATCTATTACCGAGCTGTCCAGAGCGTCAATTTCGTATCATCTTGAAATGAAAGACGAAGGAGGCTTATTTCCTAAGGGTGGTTGATGCTTACCTTAGCAGTGGCGGTCTAGTCTCTCCAAGTGGCGTGTTAACATCCCATCCAGCAGTAAGTAGAAGGTCCAAAACTACAGTATCATTGGTTTCTCTTAGTTTTGAAGTAGCGTATATGATCGCTGAAGGGGTAATTGAAAATCCCAATTTTATAAGAAAGCGAACTACGTCTTGGTTATCGTTTGCACATGCCAGCTGTAGGGCATTCGTGTCGTTGAACCAGGCCAGCAAGTTTGGCTGCACAGCAGGTAAGTTGTCAACTGAAGTAACCTCCCATTGTCTTGTGAACTCCTCAACCTCATTTAGGGGTACGTTCTTTGCTACGAGTCTCTGAAACTCCATACTAATGTGGTCGAGCGCCTTTGCTCGCTCGCTTAGATCGTGACCATCTCGACTGCCTTCACGATCTGTAGAGAAAGGTCGTATAGTGTGTAGGGAGTGGAAACGAGGGGGTTCCCACGCGGGATCTGAAGGATAAGAAGCAAGCTGTGTAAGGTCCATTGTGCCCAGAAGTGGATTTCGTGAGGTACGGAGGAGATGCCAATAGTGAATAGTTCGGCAGTGGGTTGGAAAGTAAGAAGATGAATAGAGTAATGATTAAGACATGAGTTGGAATGATATTCTGATATTGACGAGAATCATTTAAGACTCATCTGATACTCAGACTTAATCATGAATCTGGTGGAGCAGTACGGCGTATTGTCACAACCTCCTTCTGCAGTTGCTGTAGTTGAATGATGTAAATGTTGGGGCTATGCTGGAGCTTGCCGATCGATCTAACCTTAGGCATATCAAGATCGCCCCTGCATAAGACCTATTTAAAGGGCTTGGCAGAATGCTTGGTACGCCGTACACTAAGTTAAGGCTGACGGATTATGGGGAGGCTCCTACATAATCAGCATCGCGTTTGAATATCGCAGCCGACTTGGCAGCGTCATATCCAACGATCCATCTTCCATCAAACAAAAGAGTAGCTGAGTCGAATTCCTCGGAGATATGGCTAGATTATTGCATCCCATCTCCGTCTGGAGCGCATGATCAAATGCTGCGGCGGCATAAGAAATTTGTCAGCTTAGAAGAAGACATAGACACTTATCCGGGGAAAAGTACACTTGGCTGAACGCATTGAAGAATTATTCGAGTGAGGTAGCTGTATCTTTGGCCGTATTCTGATTATTCTTAGAAGTCCAGGTTCGCGGATCACTTATGAGGTTCTACCACACGTACGGATTGAATACGCGGATCGACATCGTCAAACGCTAGAAACCTCTGAGGAGTACCACGGACTTTGATAGTCACGACTTCGTTTGTTACATGATGTATTTCAATATGGATATAAATGGGCATAGATGTCCCCTCGATTTACTGACACTATCCTCCTCATCACAACAACAACCGATCCATTGACTACATATATCATCTGTTCTTCCGAGCTAATAAGCCGTTTTGATAATATCAATCCAACGTATACTACTACATCCAATCGACAAAATGCGCTTCACCCAAGTTTCGCTTTTGCTGGCCTCAGTCATGAGCCTAAGCCAAGGCCTCGCCCTGCCACAGACTAGGTGAGGCTCACTAGGCTTTTTAAAAATGCCAAAGTCTAGCAACACTAACATGTATCATAGTCCTGCAGTCGAGTCTCGCGATGCCGCCACTCAGCTTCATAGGATATTCGCGCGTGACTTTCAGTGCAATATCGACGATAAGGAGCAGTGTACCTCCTGTCCCAAGATCCAGCAATCTGGGAAACCTCATCCCGCTGACGGCAGATCCGTCGAGGCCCGCAACGATATCCCCATGAATGCCATAGGCGATGGGAAGTGGGCAAAGGGTGACAATCTGCAGACTTCTGGGTTGAGTGTCTGCACCGCCCTTGCTGTCTGGGACAAAAACAACTGGATCATGGTACATATCCCCCCGGCTCGCGAAGGGGACAATGGCGGGCTTGTGGCGACGAGCGAGGATCTGATCAGGGAGTATTTGGCCAAGATGGATACCCGTTGGAATGAGAAAAACTGGGAAAATCCCGCAGGTTTCCTCCTCATGAGCACTTACCTCGCCCAAAACCTTCGGGATGACATAGAGAGGTGGTACGACAACAAGGGAATCTCGAAGACCATCCAGATTTACTCCCCCGAAGGAGTTATAGCTGGCAGCGGCAACCTCGTTATCTCTCGCCAAGGTCAAGATTACCCCCCGACCATTAGCTTCCTATAAGCTGCATCATGCGGTTATGGCAACTTCTGTCAGGTGGCTAAACCCTAGCTGCTTTGCGGTGTAAGACTAGTAGATTCTGTATATATATTATTGACTGGACTTCTTGGACGTGGGAGGTTCAGTGACCAATTGACTACCTTATTAAACCCTTAATTACTATGCTCTGGCTGTAGACGGGTCTATCTGCTGCGGGACATATGTCTAAAGGTTGAACGACACACAAGAGCAATGTAAGAGCTAATATTTCTACTAGAGGTCGCTAGATGCGCATGCCCTATTGCAGTCCATGATTGGCGATCGGCTAACACCGGGGGAGTTCACGAATGGTTGCTACATGATGGGTCTGTCGTATTGCTTGACTGGTCCTAATACTGTTAGACTCTTGTGACGGAGCGCCCCACTTATAAGTGCGCTCCTCAGCTTGGCTGAAGGGCTCGTTGAGGTATGAACAAGCAAGCCATGTTAGGAAGCTCATGATAAGTGAGCTTGCCAACGCATCCAGTGGAACTTCGTGGATACGAGCGTCCGAGATCGCTCCGTGTGCTTGCGCACACGAATATTTAAGCTGTAGAAATTCTAGAGTAGAGTAGATAGAACAACAATATGATCACTTCACTTGCTCTGGTAAGCTCACTTGTGCAAGCGCTGGTTTAATTCCATACTGCTAGACTACTCCGTCAGAACTCTTATGCCCGAGAACTAAGTTCGAGGTGCGGACAAACCTATGGTGCTAAGCAGGAAGAGGCAGGAAGGATCTTAAGGCAATGAAAGATTCGCGGCAAATGCTTAGTAGCGGATAGTGAGCAGTCGAAATGTCTATATTATACAGCGTTTGTTCTACAAAATACAATATACAGACACTAAACTACAGGGCTCGAATAGAAAGAAAGGGTGTATGAAGATGGTATCTCTAGATACAAATGATGCTATGATATCGAGTCTCCATCCTCTACAAGGCAGGGGCAGGGCGACGTGAGAACCAGTGTGATGAAGATTGACGATTGTTTGATCGCTTCGCTAGACCAATGCCCGAAGCGAGGTGTGCATGGGATATCCGCGACAGCCTCCTACGGCAAAGGCTTTTCACTCTTCTTCGTCGAAATCTGGCAGTTCGGGGAAATCTGGCTTATATCCAAGTTTTTTGAGTGTTTTGAACACTTTCTGTTGAACCCTGGACCCTTCAAGAAGCGCCTTTCTCACGATTAGCTCCATGGATAGGACCTCCGCCTTTAGGAGGTTCATCTCCACTGTCCTAAGCATTGAACTAGGGAAAAGATGCGGCCTGAATTTCTCCCGATTTCCTGTTTTCCTTCCACTTTGCGGTCGGGCGACTTCGACTTCGAGGGATCGTAGAGTATTTGCGATTGCGAAAAGCTGCTTCCGTTCTTTCGTGACCTGTTCCACGTGCCGAGAGCATGTGATTCTTCTCATTATCTCCTTGACGTCAGAAAATTGAGCCTCTAGGACTCCCTCCGACATTGTGCGGTTCAATCGCTCGATGATAAGACCCAAGTCTTTTATGATGTGGTAGTCCAAGAACCAGACTCGAAAGAACTTGACTTGGCGCGTGAGCTTAGATACATGAGCCACCCACTTCAGCTTTGCTGTGGCTGTTGGGGGGATCCCTCCTCTTAAACGCCATTTCTGAAGCGGGCGGCTCATCTTCCTAAAGTCCGGTTCGGCCTTCCCAAGGAAGGACTTTACCCTGTCAACCAAGGCCTTCGCATAAGAATCCTTCAAAAGCCTCTGCGTCTCCCTCCTCTCCCTTCTTTCCCGCCGCTCCTCTGCCTTGGAAAGCTTGGGTTTCAAGGCGTTGTCTGCCTGGAAAACCTTGTGTTTAAAGGTGTTGTCCAAGGCGTTGTCTGACTTGATTACTGCGTCCCGTATCTTCTGAGACCCATCCCATATCTTCTTCTGAGACCACCTCGGCGTCTCTGGGGAGGCATAAGTCGCTAGCTTATGTAGGAACAACCTGGGGTTCCTTGGGCCTGATAGCGCTGCTGGTCTAGGTCGGAGTGGCATTATGAACGTTGATGAGTGTTTTTGTCTATTACCATTTTCTGACGGCGAGGCACGGGCACTAAGTGGGACAAGCATCTTACGTGATTAGGTCTAACCATTTACGGCAAGCGCCATACTTATCAACTACAATCAGTTACCCCTCCATGTACATGTACCTATTATTACTGTCAAATAATACTAGGGGATCGTTCACAAGCTAGGTAACTACCTAAATTGGGCAGCATGATAACGATGTGATGGCAAGCTCAATTGTATACGTACGTTAGGAGAGAAAACACTAGCTACAGTAGCTGAGTATGGGACATATTCCACACCGTTGGAAAGAAATGAATTCCAACTATCATCACATGAGATCTTTGACATACGAGAACTCTTTCCTTTCCGTTGGTCCATTTGACTTTCACATGTGCACATGCAATGCTTCTTCCCTTGTTAACCTGCTGCACGATTTTAGCATGAAGTTTTACTCTCATAAAACCAACGGCTCCGTCCGGTGGCCTCCCATACGCATGGGAAATCATGTGAGTAACTCACTTGCTGGATTAGTTCTCAGGATAGTTGAAGCTTGCAATCCAATTGATATGCCCGGGATCGTCAGCATACCTCCAACGCTCAGTTGGGTACACATATTCTGCAATATAAAAGTCGTGCCAGGATCGGAAAGGCGGAAACGGTTTCTTAAGTTGCTCGCCAGTTTCGTCGCCGTCCTGATCATAATTTTGCCCCCATCTATCCAGAGAATAGTGGCGGTTCTGATCAATTATTTGTTCTATGTTCCGAGGAAAATCAATGTTGAAATTACATTGGATAAAGAACGATTCATTGTCAGTCATGGCCCTTAGAATTCTCGGAAAGTGCTCACGGATATAAAAGGAGGTATATCGGCCGATACGGTACGGAGATGGTGTCGGAAGTAGTTTTTGCGCCTTTACGTAGGCCTCTTGCCACATTGCGGCTTTTTGGACTATTCGGAAAAATTCGGAGGACGCTTCCAGAGCCGGTTCACCATCCAAAACTAGAGAGAACGATTTCTCTGGCATTCCAGCGCGAAAGAGATCTATTGCTTCAACGATCCATCGGGCTAAGTTGTCGGCATCTCGAATGTCGCGACCTGGCCACCACCCCCAGAATGAGCCCAGGTGCAGGTAATAATGGGAAGGGCGTAAAATGGCACGCCACAAGTCAAGGCGCCGTTCGATGTGGAGGAATGGATTTTCCACGCAAAATGGAATGAGGCCTTTGGCATGACACTCTGGAAAAGCTACAGATGTGCGATCTTCGTGAATGACAATTTTCCTTATGTACTTGCGTGTAGAGATTGGCGTGTCATGAAGGAACTTGATAGCGACCGCCGCGGCCGAGAACGGACGGATTTCCCCAATTCTTATCTCTTTCTCCGTCCATTGTGTCTTGTCAAACTTTCTGATGGCATAGTTGATTTCGTTTTCAGTAGGGATAGCCCAGGGCATGTATGTTGATTGTATCTCCAGGAGGTCGTGAGCCAGAATTGCGTGCGGAGGTGTAAGCTCATTGGGTAGCCAACCGCCTAGCTTAGAAACAACTTCAATTGCGTAGAAAAGCAGTTCTCTAGTGATGGAAGGCACCCCACACCAGGCGTCCTCGTCATTCGCTCTAGAGATAAAGAACCAGCAATCTTCCCCAGGCCTATTGTAAATGGGCCGCAACCCCTGATCCACGTGTCTGGCCAGATGTAAGAGCGGTCGGCACTTGGGGAAAACGCGAATTAACTCGTCTAAAACACGTTTGTTGAGGCAATTGTGAGCATGGCTTGGATCATGGTCTCGATCTGTATAATATTCGAATAGATATGCAGCTTCTACAGCTAATGCTTTCATGATTTCATCGAAATAGCCTGCTCTTAAGTCCAAGTCGGGAGAGGAAAAGGTGCGAAAGGTGACGACATTACAGCTGAGCGCGAAGCCCTTCATCTCATTCGCTATCTGCGTGCATGTATACATAAGGGCTAGGTCGATGGGGTGCTTAGGGTCGTTGGCAGCACGCAGCTTGCCTGTCTCGAAATCATAGATATAACCACCTTCGACGAGAGCATACTGCTCGTAGATAGCGTTTCGTAACTCCGACGGGAGCTTCAAGAATGGGAACGAGGGTGAAGGCATGGTAAATTATCGTGAGTGTTTGTTGTTTGTCATGAGCTGTGAGTTATACTTTGTAAGCTGAACGTAGTAAAAGCCTTGCGGGGAGCCAGGATTTGGTACATCTAGTCACGCGATTGTAACAAAGTGTGATAAATGAAAGAGAGGCGGGAGGTTCAGACAATTAACATACCTGTCGCTAGAAGAAACTGTGGTGCGTAAAGAAGAGAGGAGCAAAAGTTCGAGGTGCCTGCTTCGCGGCAAATAGTTATACAATGTGGAGTCTAAACATGAAACAGTAAGGTCAGTGGGTCTGTGATACTGCTACATAAACTTCTCCCTTGACACATTTAGACAATAGAAAACCATTTCTTGTGAACTGCCTGCTCAGGTATTGAAATTCTTGAAAAGTCACCGTTCTAAGATCTTTTCCCTGATAAAAGTATGCCAAATACCTATTCATCCGCTTGCATATAGAGCAGTTCCAGTGGTTCAGATATACGTCTACTAACAAAGAGAATTGGAATTCTTTTAAGATATAGAGATGTTAAGGATTTAATTGGTAGCCCTTCGTTTGACCGCCCTAACTGTAAATCTGATGCTCTGCTCACTCTGGCTGCCGACATGTCTCTCAGGGCTTCTCCCTCTGACCGAAACAAACAAGGTTACCGTTCTCAACGGTGATGACTTGTCCTATAGAAGTATTAGAAAGTCCTGAAGCTATTACGGTTTTGAAAGCGCCCCTTCCACTAGGAGCAAGTATACGTACCTAGATCGATGGAAGTTTTAGCTTTATATATCGGGCCCTGACAAATCACAGTCAAAACAACTATACCACTAGTAGCGTCCTGCGCAACGCTCGGGTCTTTGCAGCGTATCATGAAGTTCCCATTCTCGCGCCCGACTAAACGGCCCTGTTCGTTCGCTAGACACCTGTAAATACTTTAGTTCAGTGCTATATGTTTGGGGAAATATGCAATTATTGAAGAAACAAGCCAAAAGTCAAATGAAATGAGAAAATCTCGAGATGAACTAACTTGTTGAGGTCCATTCCAGTCTCGACCTTGTCCCATCTTCCAGCCTTGTCGTCAAAGCCGTGGCATTCCGCATGAAGAAAGGCAGGCACCATCCCCGTGTCTAGTGAGAAACCGTTGCAACTCTTTAACTTTCTTCGTTGATTGACCAGACAGTCGTTAGGCGCAGGGGCCCCTGATACGATGCCCAGAGCAGCTTGAAAGGTGATGATAGTAAGAGGTTTCATGATGAACGCACTTTTCGAAAGGCCTGAGTCAATAGTAAAGAGTAGAGAACTGTGTGTTGGTTCCTGAAAGTTGATTTAAGGAAAGTCAATGTATTCAAATGCAGTGTTGGGAGGTATGAAACCGGCAGGGAATTGATGCAGAAAATCGGGGAACCACTCTAACCTAGTGGAGGGAGACTGGTCCCTATATAGTCCGTCACATAAAAGATCGATGTGCTCGTGATCAGTATTTTCGTAAGCTCTTTGCCCAGGGGCTCTAAAGTGTTTCATTCGGCGAACTTTGAGCTAAATTATTTACGTGGTGTAGGCTGGAACTGGAGACCTCCCTGAGGTTGTTTGCTTTCGCAGAGCCAATGAAAATTACAGTGATCTCTGAACCTAAATTTACTCCCTTGCACGCTATAAGGTTGAGTTTTTTAAGGTTGGACAATGTCGGCCCTTTTGCCGTTGCTTGTAA
Organism: Xylaria curta; assembly: GCA_022495235.1. Lineage (NCBI taxonomy): Eukaryota > Fungi > Ascomycota > Sordariomycetes > Xylariales > Xylariaceae > Xylaria > Xylaria curta. Next base: position 6,645 of record MU376014.1, on the reverse strand, counting down.
GGATAATTGGACATCGATGTGCAGACCTGAAGGAAGGCAGACGCAAGGGATGAATATAGCCATAACGCCGTCGTAAACTTAATATAGGGGTTAAACGTTTTTTGGGAGAGGATTGTGCTGCATTTTCCTGAATACACTTTTTCGATGAAAATGAAAACCACACCTAAAAATGGGTCGGCACCTTACCTTAAGATAAGCTTCTACCAGACTCCTGACATTATCCCCTTGATAACCTACGGGGGATTGTGCATTTACCCCATATAATCATGGTCTATTAGATAAGTTAGCTTGTCTAGTGCGACACAGTAGCTTTCTTTCATTGCTCATAGGTTATCTTAAAGACGTTTTAATCCCAAAATGAAAGCCCCCACGTCCATCACGTGGATATAAGGGACCATGTAACCATTCTTGAGTACAGCCCAATCTTTCCGAGTTGCAACATGAAGAGTCAAACAACGGACTCTTTGAAATGCTTCTTTGACATGTCATTTACAATCGGGGATCCAAATTGAGCAGACATAAACAGAATGCTCCGCTCGGAATTACTAAATTTGAGCGATGTGCATCATCACTTTCGCTGAAAGTCGCGGTTGATAGGGTACTAGCGTATTGTATAACTATGCGCCTAGTCTATTTTGCACGTCATCCAGCTGCGCCTTTAGGATCAAGATTGTCTGTATAACTTGTAAGGTGTAGCAGGTGCCTCACTTTCTCCCTCCTATCTCTCTTTTTGCATCCATCGTTATCTTCACTACCTTGGAACAAATACACCTAGAAATGCACTGGCTGACTGTAAGAAGATGTAGTGACTTGTAATGCCCCGGTCTACTCCAGGAACACTGTCTCGCTAGGTAATGGTTGATTCGACGATAAGTGAGATTTTTAATAGTATGTTCCCATGGTTTTTAGAGTTAGTTCCTATTCCGTACAAGAAATGCATGAATACTTAGACTGAGTAGAAAAGAAGGAAATACGATGATCATCATACAGGAAACTTCTGAAGTACTGTCACAGGGACTGGCCCCCAGGTATGCAACTACCCGTATGCCAGGGTCAGGTCTGCAGTATAATATAATCAACCTGTATGGCGGTATTTCGAATATTTAGCTACCCGTACCTATTCTCAGGTATCATGATCGTAGTTATCGTGTTTGTTTAAGCTCACGATAATAGAAATATAAACCTGAACTTTCCAGGCTAGCGAAAGCGAAGCCATCCGTGTATATAAACCCAGATTCGCCATCAGGGCTCGAAGGAGGAACTTAGACCTCTATGGCCTCCTTGATGCCCAAGATTATTATTGCAATATTGAATACTTTTCCAAGCCCTAGTGCCCTAGCCCTTGTTACAAGTACTTAGACTTACCATTAGATCTTATCGATAGGTAACCTAACCTAGGCAGCCGTGTCATATGCCCCTTTACTGCTTGTTGACACTTCGGCCTTCCTGACAGGTTGTACTCTTATTGGGCATATCTACTACTAACAGGTATGTTAGTCATATCTTAATCCACGGTCAGATACTAATAAATTGCATCGACATAAGTTTCTAGGAGCACCTCATTGCGTATATCACTACATACCTCGACCCTAGCTACACTAGGTGAGCCTGTACATCCTTCAACAGAATGTCCATCACCTCCGTTGTATCCGAGCCAGCGAGAGCGCACTGTGCCGCTTTTACGCCCCTGAGCAACGCAACAAGAACATACAGCTGCTCGGGCTGCGTAAGTTCTTCGTCGGTAAGAAAATCCATCACGTTTTCCGCAAGACCCTGTATATCCTGTAGCCCGCCCTCGCGAGCTGAGAGGTCGATGTTCTGAAAGTCGATCTCGAACTCTTCTATCAACAAGTGAACGAGCGCCGGCGTCTGACGGAGTAAGTTATGAGGTCCCTCGGCGATCTCGGGCACCCGCCCTACATACGAGAGCCAAGCGTCAAGACGCATAAGCTCGATGTTCTGTTCCTCACCGTTATCGGACTGGTCGTGTAGATCGCTGTCGACTTGCCAGTGGTATGAGTGTAGCAGCTCGAGCGTCGGTATTATACACTCGAAACAGGGGATGAACACGCCTCTATACGTGCCGGATGCGATGACGCCACCGCGTGCGTTCTGCCCGTATGCTGGACACGTGAAATTGCCTCGGAACATCCACTCTGCGGTTCTCTTGTAGGAGTCCTGAGCCGCGTAGTTGGAGCTAGTGTAGCATAGAGAGGTACCTTCGTCGAGGAATCCGAGGAGGGCCTCGAGGACGACAGTCACGGCTCCGTCAAGAGCGGATGAGATGGGCAAGTGCGTCTCCCAAGGCGTCGCCCAGGTGCCGGACATCACGTCTGTTTGACAAAGCCAAAACATGTCCACTTTGGTGAGATCGACAGCGCGGTTGCGTCTACGGTTTCTGTCGTCGCGGGCCTGGTCTCTTTCGCGACGCTCCTTCTCGCGCGCCTTCTCCCGCTCGTGAGCCGCCTCTTCTTCGGCCGTCGGCCCTGAACCCGGGGGCAATTGCTTTTCCGGGAAATGCGGATAGTTCGTTAGTAGCAACGGGCCATCTTTCCTTGAGTGGCCCAACATGCCCTCAGCTTCTTCGTATGGTGAGCCCATTGCCCCCCTCTTCACTACATTGTCTACCACAATCTTGTCTTCCTGGATTTGTCGCAGTTTTTCGGCTCGAGCATCTTGTCGTTCTTTTGCTAATTTGACTCGCTCGTTAGGTGGTGTGCTGAGTCTCTCATGTTTTTCATCTTCATGGTCGTCCTCGATGCGCTCTAGTAACGGCGAAATCCCTACATTGGCCTTCTTACATGAAGTTGTGAAACCCGACGCTTCTTCTTCGTCAGGTGCTTCTTCTACAGTTGCTCGTCTTCGCGGAGGAGCCGGCACCGGTTCGTAATCTTCTTTGTCATGCTGTACAGCGTCATCCGAACACCCCTCATGCCCGCCCTGTCTTATAATCGGGGAATCTTGTGTGCCTGATACTTGAGAACCTTCGTTTCCTTCTATGGGGTTTCTGATCTTGGGAATGTCCATTGAGGCGCCGGAAGCATGGTTCCCGCTAGGGATTTCGGGTACAACGCTCGATTCTGCCTTTGCTCTCATAATTATAACCGGTTCAGGCATTGGACGGTGAATGACCCAATCTCCATCTTGCATGCGTCGTTCCGGAATAAAGTACTTGTTGCGCGGGCGGTTAGCTACTTGTGACTGAATTTTGTCTTGGACTGGCCCACCGCCAGCATTCTGATCACTTTTTGACTCAGTTTTATGAATGGTTCTTTTTGTCCTCTTCTTTCCCCTCGAAGGAAATCTTGGGTCAAGGTATTCGTCTAGGTCATAGCTTTCCACTCCTTCCTTATCTCTAATCCAGCGATCATCTAACCGTCGGACCGTTCGTCGTCGACTGAAGTTATAGAAACTTCCCGCGACGGAGCAAGTATCCCAGGTTCTAGGCATCCAGAATTTGTTAATCTTGCCATACAGATCCCGCATACGCTCCCCGAATACCATTGGGAGAGACGTCCCGACATTGCGTGGAGTGAAATGGAGTATCGGGCCCAGAATAGCATGATTCGAACTGGTCAGGGTCCCCACCGCTCCTTGCATAGAGATAGACTTGTTGTGGAATGACGCACTAGTCAATTCCATCCCAGCCATCAATGCCATTATGACAATGTCTCGCATGGACACCTGCATGGGGACGGATATCAGATCGCTCGGACAGCGGTCCGCATCATATTCAACAAAGTCTATCCGTACCGAGTGCCTACATGGGATCTCAATCGCGCGGCAGAAAGACACCCAGGACGCTTCTCCGGCGTGGGAAGTTGTGTGTTGAGGGGTCAGTCGCGATGAGGTACTGCTGCTGGAGTAGGTTTTATCACTACGGATTGTTATGGCACCCTGTATCTCTCTAGGTTGGTGTATTTGAATCTCGTCCCTCGCAATGACACTCGACTGGTAGCTGCTGCTGATGTAGCTGCCGCTGATGTAGCTCGAGTTGGGACTGGGTCGGCGCCGCCGCAGTGCATTAGGAAGCGGGATCGATAGTCTGAACCGCTTCTTTACGGGAATTATATACACGTTGCGGTCGGACAAACTATCCATGGAGCTAGAGCCAGACTGCCGCTCACGCTTATGACGGAACCAATCTCGGATCTTCCCCCAGCCGGGCTTCTTGATGGCTTCACCGCCATGAAGAGCCGTCGGCAGTGAGAGACGATCCAGACCGGTTTGTTCCTGATTATCCGCATCTACTAGAGGCGGTAGTTCGTGTTCACCGATTGCATGCGACTTCATATGAGCGCCACCACTGGGCCATAGATCGGTTTCGAGACTAATCTGCGGAATAGAATAGATGACGCGAAAGCGAAATTGCGAAAACTGCCACACTCGACGACCCTGGCCAGGCATTGGCCCAAACACGACGCTGTCGCATAGCCTGATCAATTGGCCCGTAATGAGATATTGCTGTGTAGCCTGTGCAATAGCAACGAATAAGGCAATTATCGCAACGATGAGGGCCGCAACCGCGGACGCCGTCGCAGCATCCCAACCCGCCATTTTTACAATTGACTTCCGAGAATTGCTGCCGCGCGAGCGCTACGATGTGGTTGACTATATGTATTCCCATTATTAGGTCATCCCCCTCCCATGTCGAGACATATTCGCTCGTAGAGGACGGAGCTGAATGAGTCTAAGCCACTTGTCCGTATTATTCTTTGCGCTGATTGGGTGCTAACACCTCGCCCTAAAAGACTTGGGCCTCCGTTGACTGCCATTTTGGAGGGAGTGTTGACTGACTGCATTTGACCACAGTTATGAAGAAGGCAGATAAGTTGATGTAAGTAATGCGCCTAACAGTGAACATGAGAATTCTAAGTACCAGACTTAGAATAGTGACCCAAGAAGTTGAAGCTTCTAGCGATACTACCTGGTATTAAGGTTAGCAGGTCCGGAATACTATGCCCGCTAACTTGCCAAGACAGCTTGATCGCTCCACCGCCAGCAGCGCAATTGAACGATTTTAGGGTGGATTGCTAATCACTTTAGAACATAAGTAAAGTATCCCCTTGAATCCCATTTCGGCACCAACATCCTTGAGTACTTCGATAACTAGGATCTGGGCTAATCAAATTGTTTATTTTATTAATACTGTAATATGTACTAAGTTTTTATTTTTTTTGTTATTATAACTTTTTGTATTATTATAATTTAATAAAATTTTAAAAACTAAAAGTGATAGCATGGTGGCTTATGTGGTGGCTGTGCCCCACACCAGCCCTACTATATTGCCATTTATACTGACAAGAATACTGCCGGCCTTTACTGCTTGTATTTACTGCGCTGCGCGCGTACGCAAGCATTTACACTTGTGTATAATTTTATAAAATACTTTTTTTTTTTTTTTTTTTTTTTTTTTTTAGCTTAGATTTTTAATATAATATAACATATTTACTATAAAGCTCTGCTTTTATTTATATATTTAATATAACAATTTAAGCTTATTTATATTTATAAAATATAAAAATTATTTTTTAATATTTTTTAATTAATAAAATAATATTTAAAAAAAAAGCTTTTTTATAAAAAACAATAAAAAAACAAATAATATTTATTATTAAAAATATAAATGATATAAGCTTACACAAGTATAAGTAAAATTCTAGTGTATTAAAAAAATAAAGATTTAATTAAAATCTATAAAATAAAGAAATGTAAATATAGTGTGTATGTGTGTATATATAGCAAAGCTACACGTACAAGCTAAGCTGCACAGCTATATGTAGCTGTGTATAACTGCCCTTTGTGGGCGCATATTAATAAAATTGTTTGTTTTTTAAAATAATAAGATTTTTTTTATTAATATTAAATTTAAAAACTTATTATATTAGCTTTTAAAAAAACTAAATAATAAAAATATAATTATTATTAATTATAAAAATAAAAAATATATTTTAATTAATTTAATAAAAGTTTTTTAAATATAAATAAATAATTTTTATTATAAATAAAAATAATTTTAAAATAATATTAAAAGTTTTTGTTTTTTATATATTATTTTATATAAAATTATATTATATTTTAAATAAAAAATAATATATTTATATTTTTTTTTATTTTTTATATTTTTAATAATAAAAAAATTTAATTAAAAATAAATAAACTTATTAATAAAAAAGTTTTTAAAAATATAATATTAAACTTTATTATATTATTTTAAAAAATTAAAACAATATAATTATTTTTAATTTTTTTTTAATAATATATTATAAATTTATATATATTTTTTTTATAATATTAATATTAATATTAATAAACTTATTAAATAAACAAAAAAATTTAATAAAGTTATTATTTTAAAAAATAATAAGCTATAAAAATTATTAAAAAATTAACTTTAAAATAATATAAAAAGTTATAAAGCTATTATAAATAAAATATTTAAAAAAATAATAAATTAAATAATTATTTAATTAAAAATTATAATAAAAAAATAAAATTAATTTTAAAAATAGCTTAATAAATTTAATTAATATATAATTAATTTATTAAGCTATAAAAATAATATATTTATATTTATTTATATTAAAAAAAAAACTTTTATTTTATTATTTTATAAGTTTATAAAATTAATAGTTTTTATTTTTA
>MU376013.1:0-91004 GCA_022495235.1 Xylaria curta | reverse complement strand
TTACTTAATGTTTTATTTGTTATATAAAGCTTATAAACCTTATTATTTATAAACATAAATTAATAAGCTAACATTTAATTTATTTTTATAAGCTAGTTAATAGTATTAAAAATTAGCTTTAAAAAGCTTTTTTAATAACTAAAAATTTAATTTTTAATAAAAATTAATTAAGCAAACGTTTTTTTAATAATTTTTAATGTTTAAAAAACTTAAGGTTTAAGTAAGTTAAAAATATTTAAAATTAACGTTAGCGTTTTTAATTGCATATTTAGCTTTAAAATTATAGCTTGCAAATTATAAAACATTAATTTTAACTTTTTAAAACTTGTTAAAATATTTAATTTTAAAAAAGTTATAAAATAAGCTTTATAAAACATAATAAAAAATTTAAGCTTAATAATATAATTAATATATAATTTAATAAATTTTAATATTTAATAATTATATGCTTGTTTTAATATATTATAAAGCTTAATATTAAATAATTATATTAAATATAATAAATAAAAAAACAAAAAAATTATTATAATATTTTATTTTTTATAATATTTTTTAAACTTAATTAATATATAACTTTTATATTAATTAATTATTAATAAATAATATATATTTATTTATAATAATTTAATATGTTTATTAAAATGTTTTATTTATTTTAAATTAATATTATTATTAGTTTATTTATTTAAACTAATATTAATTGCTTAATTAATTAAAAGTTTAATATTTTAATATTAATACTTAAAATAATAAACTTTTTAAAAAATAAAATATAATAAAATGTATTAACTAATAAAATTAATATAATAAATTATTATTGCTTATTTTTAATTATTAAGCTATATTAATTTATGTTTTTTATATTAATTAATACATATAATAACTATATATAAGCAAATTTAGCTTATTATAAACTTAATTTTATTAAAGTTTTAAATATTATTATTTTTAATATTATATTATGTTTTTATATATATATAACGTTTAAACTATATATTAATTATTTTAAAATTTTCGTATAAAGCTTTTTAATAATTATAAAAACATATAAAATATGTTTTAAGTTTTTTATAGCAATTAATAAAATTATAAGCTTAATAGTTGTTAATTAAGCTTACATTATATAAGTTTTAAAAAAGATTAGCTATATTTTTTATAATATTATAAAAAGCTAAATATTTTTAATTATTTAAATTAAATATATATTTAAAAAACATTTTTTTTTTAATTAAATTTAAATTATATATATTAACGCAGGTTTTGTTTTAAGCAGTTTGTTTTTTTAATTAAGCATATATAATAAATTAAAATATTTAATAAATTTTATAAGCGTATTAAATGCTGATTTTTTTGCACAATTAAATAGCTTTAATAGCTAAAGCAATTTTAGTTTTTTTAGTTTTTTTAAACATTGTTTTATTATAAATTTATTACGTATTAAAAATAAAATGTTGCGTTAATTAAAAAAGTGCGCTGCTTGCTTAAATATGCTGCTTGCATAAAAACCACGTTATATTAATATTATTATTATATTATTTTAATATTTTAAATATTAATATATTAATATTATTATTTTAATATTTTAATTTTAATTTTTTAATATTTTTTTAATAATATTTTTAATTATTATTTTTTTTTATTTTTTTATAATTTTTTTTTAATAAAATACTTAAGTATTACTTAAGTATTTTAAGTATAAGTAAGTATAAGTAAGTATTTTTTCAAATTTTTTAAGTATACTTAAGTACAGATTTAAAATACTTAAGTATACTTAAGTATAGGGTAATACTTACTTTACTTACTTATTTCCCAACCCTGGTTACAGATGCTAGTAGTTATGCGAGGCTACAATATTGAAAACACCGACTTTTGGCTGCGCCACACGGATTTCACTGCAATCTTAGCACCGCCCGGGGCGATGGTGAGAAAGACGGGATGTTATTTAAGTCGTGCTCGTATATATGCACCCTAGAGTTCTATGAGCAGTTTTGCATGCAAAGGTTCAGTATCTCACTTTGAAGCAATCTTCGAATTTGATGAGAGAGTGTTGAGTATATACCTAGACATTAGTGAAATATCCCTTGTACATATGTATATCAACAGGCTTTGTGTATAAGTACACGGAAACAGTATCTACTAAGAAACAAGAGGCCATGTCTGACCTAGAAGTAGCAGTAGCAAGGACGTCCTGATCCATATACAGTAAGAGATGTTTCTTTCCTAATAGGTACTATATTCATAATATTTATGTTCTGCACAGTTGTAACCACGTTACTAATGTTATGGAAGCGATATATATTATAAGATAGGTTGGTAATGGTGCACGCTAATCCAGATGCGCTGTGCAGCAGCCACTGCATTTTTAGCACCCACGCGGTGAACGTAGAAGAATCCAGACACGTTATTCTAAAGACTTTGAGAGATCAGCAGAGCCTCACTTTCTTAAGCACTGCATTTTTAGATCCCGCCGGGAGGAAGAAGAATCCATGCTGGCATAAGCAATTAGTTCGGGTGGTCAGCGTGCACTGCAATTTTAGCAGTCTCAAAGAAGAGGAAAGCTATCACGACTGGTGACCTTGCAGGGGTCAAGGTGGAAGTGGAAAAACCTCCTTCACTGCATTTTTAGCACCCGCGGGGAGGATGAAGAAGGAAATATACTACGTCCGAATCCTCTGCACTGTATTTTTAGTTGCATCGCAGCGTAAATTCTAGTATATGGGAATAGGCGACATCTGCATTTTCAACACCGACCGAAGTATTGATGGAGAAGATACAGACTGTAGAGTAAGCTAGAATATTTGGCTCGACGTACCCGCATTATTATTTTTAGCAGTCTTGAAGGTCAATAGTGAGGTAAGTACTGGGTATATGAAAACCAGTAAAGCACGTGGATATATGTATACATATGTATAAATGCACGGAGGCCGTATCTACCAAGTAATCAGAGGCTGCGTCTGACCAACAAGCAGCAACAAGCATGTGCTAATTTATATGTAGTGTTAGACATCTCTATCTAAATGTATCGTAGTCGTATATGTTTTTTCACAGCTGTGACTAGTTAACCTTTATAGATCGCCACGTTATTATTATATATTTTGTAAGATGGGTCACAAACATGCACGTAGTTTCGGACAACGATCATCAGGAGAAGGGCAAAGCCAAAGCGCCGATGGCACTGCATTTTAAGCCCTCTCGGGGAGCATGTAGAATATGCATCATCTGCTTATCAGACACGATAACTACCGCCGAATACTACAGAGAGCTTTGCCTTACCGTAAGCATGTAAAAACGCACAGAACTTTTGGCGGGAACACTTTTTCACTGCACTTTTAGGCGTAACATCAATTCTACTCAAGGTGACCAGACGATTACAAGTACTAGTCTAGCAATTATGGAAGGCTATTGAAGGCTTACATAAGTCTCGCCGGATTATTTACTGTGAACTATGGCCGTGTGAACAGCTGGTAATAAGTTCGACCTCTATAATTCTAACAACTGCTCGTAATCGCAGACATGATCAATTTCACTTTCCGGGCTGAACTTTGACTGTATAACCACAATTGCTACATCGGAAGTTTACCCCCGGCGACGTAAGATTTCAACTAGGTGGGTAGTCAAGTAATTGGCCCCTCACATTCTGGGAGTCCACACAGCCCGCTCAGAAACTGCCGTGATGCCTTGCCTTCACTGCATTTTTAGCACCGCTCGGGGCGACGGTAGGAAAGACGGGGGCGGGGCACAATAGACTTGGCAATCAATATATATATATATGCATCTCAGAGTTCTTTGAACAGTTCTTCATGCTCATAGGTTCATCATCCAATCATATAGTCGAAACATCGTCTTAAGCAATCCTCAAAGTGAAGTTTTAAGTACGTAGAGTTCAGTGAGGTTACACTCGACCACGTGGATCAGATATGTATTTCAACAGGTTTGTATATATTAAGGTACGGAAGCAGCAATCTACCAAGAAACTGGCAACCGTGTCTGACCGACAAATCACCACTAACAGCAACTGCAGCAAACATGTGCCCATCTATATACAGTAGTCCTAACATTTACCATAGTATATATATTTCTTCACAGCTATCACTGGTTTACCAGCATCATAGACACTTTAGCACTCTAGTCTTTTATTCACAACGGTTTCCTCCTCCAGAAAAAAAGACTTATGATAAACGCCGGCCCGAGTATATGTACATAATGAGTGGTTAAAACAATAGACACACAGCAAGTATAAATGCAGTTGCGATCGCTTCATCTAGCGAGCCCACTTCTATGATCCTCTGGCATGCTTCCCGCTGGACTCCCCCTTTTCGGCAACTGATTCATCGTCATCATCACTCTCTGAGCCGACGCTGTAGTGGTTCCTATCCATTTCAGTCGGCGAGGTAACGTGTAGATCGTCCAGCTGGTTCTCATCGAAGTCGCCGGCCTCTACATCGCGGTTCGCACGTCTGTTGCGGAAACCCTCGAGTCCGGCGCCACCATTCCTGTCCGTCATGAGTGGTACGCCAGTATATCCGGACGTGCGCTTTCGGGAGCGCCAGATGATGAAGCCCCAAACGGCGGCGCCGATCGCCACGATGGCGAGAACCACCTCGCCCGACTTCTGATATGCGGCCCACTTGGCGGCCTTGAGCTCCTCGTCCTTGGCCGTCTGGTCCGTGTCGGTGTGGTTGCTCACACCGCCCACTGTTGTCTCGGGAAGTTTCTCCCCGTCCAGTTCACTCTCCGAGGGTGTGCCACCGATGCTGCTAATGTCAACGCCGGTAAACCGATCAAGCATGTCGCGAGTCCGACGTGGGTAGTCGAAGGGGACCATGTGTGAAGAGTTGTTGAAGAGCACGTATGTGAGATTGCGGGCCTCCTGCCAGAAACCAGCAGCATCTCCCTCGAAAGTCCAGGGGCGTCGTGGTGCCCAGTTGCCCGGGGAGACCTCAAATCCCTTTCCACCATTCCATTCGAGGTTGCTAAGGAATGCCTCGGTGCCCATGTGGTTGCAAATCAGGTCTTCAGCGCCGGAAAACAAGAGAATCTTTACTTCCTTGAGAAGATCAGGCAAGAGATTGACGGCGGGCTGAGATTTTTGTGTGTTGAATGCGTTGCCAACTGCGCCGTTGCATTCAGTCCATCCCGTGTTCTTGTTGGGATTGATGTGCAACGCTTCCACGACCTCCTTCTTGCGTAAATATGGCGTAACATATTGAAGATCAGGTGGCCAATTCATACCACAGCTGGGATATGTGTCAGTCAGACGGACATCGTACATGTTGACACATTGGCTCTCGCCATTTTTGCCTTTCTTCTGGGTTAAGCGGAGCATGTCGGAAAGGATCTGTTCGCAAGCCCTGTTGGCGATTTTGTTGCTATTCGTTAAGGCTAAATCGTCTCGACAAGTGCGAAGTTGACCCTCGAGCTTAGAAGCGAGTTCCGAACCCTTCTCGACGATTCCCTTCTCGTAGGCGAATGTGATATATGCTTCATACTGTTCGTTGGGAGCGATCCACCCGTTGCCGATCATGAGCCCTTGAAGATTCCATCGTTTGCTTGTCTCGGTCTTTTTGTTCCGCTCGAGGATGGCCTTGGCAATGTATGGGATGTGTTGACCGGCAAAAGACTCTCCGGCAATGTAAATCTTGTATCGCATCACGTTAGCGCAAATGCCAAGGGACTAAAGAAGTAATGGAATTCTCACATCGTCGTGCTCATACTCGGGGAACAATTTGTACCATTTCTCGAGGAATATCACAAACTGGTCGGCCATCTCGTCCAGTTCGTGGACATAGCTGTTGGTGTCGACGTAGCTGTATCCAGTACCGACCGGGTTGTCGACGAAGAGAAGGTTTGCGAACTCGTGCCAGCTACCGTTGTTGTACGTTAGGTTGTCATTGTCCTTCAAGCGGTAGGGACCAATCTCCATCATGGCGCCGTCCTCGGAACTACAGCCAGGTCCTCCATTGAGCCAGATGATGGTGCGCTGCTTGTTCGCGATGTGCCTGTTTTGGAAGTGCCAGAAGAACATATTTCCATTGTGCTCGGGGGTGATCTCGATGTGTCTTTATCCGTCCGCGCCGTCAGCATCACGTCCCAAGCGCAGTATCGTTCTACAGTACTCACCCAGCATGCATCTTGACAAGGTCCCCCTGGGGAGCGCCAGGCAGTTGGTGGACATAGTAATCGCCAGCGGACAGGTCGGCCTGGACGAGGGCGATAGACGATGCTAAGGCGCATAGAGCCGAGCTCCAGCGCGATAGGGGGGCCATGATTGGCGATGGAGGGCGCGTAAGTTGTTCCCAATCTTTGATTCTCGAATTACCTGTCCATCGATGACGGCAGATGAATGAAAGGGCCGCTGAAAACAAGGAAAAACAACGGTTGACGATGAGCAAGAAATGACGGGAAAATAGTGAATGAGGTGGTCTCTTTGGAGATTCGGACTCGAATGAATAATAGCCGGGTCCTTTCAGGGATTCAGGGCTATGTCAGTCCGTCGCAGATTGTGCTTACGTAGCATTCAGCAGAGCGTACGTACGGCATAGGTACCCGCCGGCGTCCCTCTTAGTGGTTGTTTCAGGCCCCATCAACTGGGACCCGCGCCCTAACATCCAGATAGGGGTACCTACCTCTAGCTCCGCTAGGCAAGGTGGTTTTGGCGGGGTTAGTGCGCAAGCCACAATTTCAGGCTTTGTTGCTAAATATTAACCGCTTGCACGGCCACATATCGTGCACGAGGACTAAGTACCTCGATACCTATTAGACGCTAGAGTTACCTATCTGTTTCTAAATTATGTCAGAGCAGCTTGTGGTTTCCACGTTTTTAACCATCTCTCACACATTGCTTGAGAGCCCAAATAACCTTGAAGCATATGTGCTGTCAATACCGTGTCCGAATGAATCGCTTGCTGATCCTCTCATCGTCCTCCAAATTTTGTGGAAAACAAAACGCATGTATTATGATCGTCAGAGTCCTACGTATTACAGACGTTGATCAATGTCCTCGCACCAAACTGCTGTCGCCTTGCTAGAGCCTTCGTCTGCTGCCAAGTAGGCCGGGGCTCCTTCTCGCCTATTTTCTCGCCTCCTATGTCTTCCTCTATCTTGACCACTGTCGAGACTGTCGATAATCATTCCATATTCGCTCGTCTATGGTCTCCATCGTCATCGAGGTCAAAACATATGCCCCCCCCCTGCTGGATCCCACATAGGAGGTTCACTGAGAGCTTTGACCCGTTGAGACTGTCGATGTGAGCCTGCTCAACCTCCGTCCCTCGTGTGCCGGACAAGTTCCCTCTGTTTCCTGCTCAGCCTGCGTCATTACACACCTCAGTCTGTTCCAAGACCTACCGGCGCTCATGATCACAGAGGATTCAGAGTCCGACAATATCTGGATTCTCGGCTAAATTTCACCGAGATATTCTCGCAACGTTCCCTCGTGCCCTCATAAAGATGCTAGCCCGGTCCGTTTCAACGATATAGTCGATGGTACGACTAGCGCCAGGGAGCCTGCGAAATATAATTGACCATGCCGTTGAGGGCGTTGTCACCTTCCTCAGCTGTGATCAAGTTCGCCTCTTGCAGTACCGTAACTGTAGCAACGCTGGTTAGTGGACCACACTGATCAAATATCCGAGAGAGCAGCAGAGTGTTCAAGACAGCGAGCTTGCGGTGGCGTGCCTTGGGTTTTATCGACAGAAATCACGAGCGAAGATGGTATAACACAAAAGTCGACTCGAAACGATCGAAATGTGTTGCGGGAAAATGAACTGACCAACGTCTCCAACCCAAATCTGACAACTGTAGTCCGACTCCCTATTATTTACCGACGTCGCCCAAATGGCGTCTCGCACTCGCATGTCGAGTTCCCTCCCTGCTGTCGTGAATGTTGCCACAGCCAGCCGTCGGAAGAAGTTCGGCCTCATCCATGGCAGTGGTTGGTTCCATTCTTCATGGGCCCTGAAATTCGGATACTCTCCTTCTATCCGGATCGTGACATTCGTCCCTTCGTCTTCATCAAAGGCGATATACAGTTCTGTGATTCGCGTACTCTGGAGATCCTGCGGTTGACCCTTGAAGACTTTTAACATCGACTGTCAGCACAATCGTTTGTAAGACATCGGCGAAGTTGTCTTCTCTTGGCAAAGTATGCGAGAAAGGCAGGAGAATTCTAAGTATACTCACTCAAGATCCACAGCGTCTGCATATGCCCGGGCTTCGAGGTCGCGGCCGGGTGAGAAAGTGGCCGGGACGCATGTTCCGTGTTCAGGCCGCTCGCCACATTGCCGTGTTCATGGGAGCCCAGTGGAGTCCCCGAGTGCCCAGCGACTGAGGAGAGAGTAGTGTCCGCGCCGGACGATCCGAGCATTACATCGAAGGAGAGGCCTCTTCCGCCTTGGGATCAACCGACACTTTTAATTTTTCTTCAAGCTCTGATTAGCCGAGCGCGCCGACGAAAACATCTCAACTCCGACGGCAATCTGGACTAGCAAATTGCGGATGAGGCAAGGCGTTCTGACAGACGCGAGCTTTGGTTTGTTGGTGATAGCGGGGGAGGAAAGGCTGTCGAATTAAATTTCCCAGGGGGATGGGACAAGAGATATAAATGTGGTGAAATACTTACGCAGAGCGTCCGCGTGTGCTCTCGAGGCTTAGGCTTGGCCCCAATATCCCGTTGCGGAACAAAACAGCGCCATTTGGCACCTAGCACCCCTTTGCGGCCGTCTTTTGGCTGCGATAGGCCATATGGGTACCTTCTGGTACATCTTTCCCACTGGCCTACAATCTACCTGCATGCATATGTGATGGTCTGACTTGCTTTTACCTTCTCACGGGACTACCTAGGACTTCTCACGCATTGGCTGGGTCACTAGTGTTAGTTATGCTTCTTCGTGCTTTTTATATGCCCTCTTATGCCGTGCATTAGACCGGAAGGGAGTTTATTTGGTACAGATCCGCCCGTCATCTGTACAGTACTTATGGTGTCGCGAGGATGTCTCTGTTCCGTTTTAGACTAACACTGCATGATAGCCAGATCGCTACCTAGGGTGTATGCGGACCTTGACACAATGGATCGGTCTAGACCTGGCCCACGTTTCTCTCTCCTTTCATTCGCTGCTTCTTCAGTGTATAGTACGGAATGGAGACTTAGGTGGATAAGGCTGGTTAGTGTAAGGTATGCGCTTGCATATATTCTCCTCGGTGTTCTCGGTGTAATGGCGTGGATTTTACGTTAAATATGGTCCGACCACAGCGGCACCGGTAGGAGTTTGCGGTAGACGTAGTTTGTCCGTTACCCGTGAAAGCCAGGAAGGTCGCTAATCTTGTTTTTCAATAGAGGACTCGAATCATTGGAGATATGATATGTCACAGAGGACCCTTTGTGAGCTGTGAGCATAATAATATGCCTACCGGAGGTTGCCTTTAATAGGAACAGTCACCAATAGTTGGCGCCCGTTTCCAGCTGAAAAATGACGGCCTCCTGCCTAAATCGCATGGGATAGGCGTTTGATACATACAGGGGAAAAAACTGGACTCAACAAATCTTTGCCGGACTCGCAATGACAGGGCTATTGAGTCATGGGGCTTTCAAAATGTAGAGAGCCAGGCCCTTCGCCTAGAGGCTAGAATCTCGAACGACGCTGACGGGGGGCTTCAAACAGATCATTTGAAGAGCGTACAGGAGACTCCGTCCAGATGTACGCTCGCCAGTTGGCTCAGCATGAATTATCTATGCCAGTCTTTTATTAACTGCGGAGCAGTCAATTGAGGGGATGATGTTTCAATAATGGCTGCCTACAAACGACAACACGGTGCCGTATATCTATCCATCCATCTACCTATCTCACCATACCTACTACCTAGTGGAGGCTAGCCGCCTCTCTATCTTGGTGCATAGCAGACGCGGAGATGTGCCTGATCCTTGCGACCATAGTAAGCCAAGGCCGTATTCAAGCATGTCGATTCAGGTACTCTTTCGGCAAACATCTCCCAGGGTATCATACCCTGTTTTGGAATGGTTCGCGTTGGAGAAGATGACTATCTATTCCCTACAGCACCTACTGTATAAGGTGTGTTGGTGGGCGGCGTCGCTGGCTAGGACTAAAACCCCCACGACTTTGTTTGGACATCGGGGAGTTTTTGGTAGAAAAGGACTTGCAGCACGGAATTCCGTCCACTTTGGTGGTTCAAAATTCCGTAATGCTTATACCATTCGTCTACGGCGTACCTATTTGTTTGCATTTCCATATTAACTTCGTCAGGGTTAGGTCGGTGACGGCCAGCACAGAAAAAAGAACAGAGCAACCGAACTCTCCATACCACCACTATCCACAAGAATGTGTTCCCGGTCAACATACATGCGGTGTCTTTGTCCAAGACACCGACTAGACACTTTTGCTCGCCTTTGAATTTTTCTCATTCGTGTTTCAACGTAGCTCGGTCAGTTGGCTGAGAAGGTTTCACGTGCTTTACTACTTGTCCTCATTCCTAAATCATATGGTAAATGAAACTAAGAACCCAGACAAGCTGATTTCTACATTACGATAGAATAGGTGCTGGTTGTTAATGGGAAAGAATATCTCCTAGTGGAGTTGTATGCATGACAACATCTTGATTCAAGCTGGCGAGACTGGTTTGATATTTGGGTGTATTGGGGCCATTCACAAAACGTCGACAATTATATAATTTGACGTTGAATGTTTCTATTCAGAGGGACAGAAGAATGCGGGGCGTGCAGGAAGCACAGATGCCTGAGGATAGCCGAATAAGTATTACATTACTCCGGCCACCATGACACGGCCGGACCTCTCGCGAAAAATGTTAGTGCGCGAACAGTTAGGAACTGTGGGTTGTCCGCTCCAGATCACCAGGGTGGTCTCACTAGCTCTAATCGTGTGGTATGTTGCGAATATATTGACAAGACGAGTCCTTGTGCTACTAAGCATGTGATTAGATGAGATACCACACAGTATGCCCGATGACGGACAGGACAGGGTTCGAAGTCGGAGATCCGGCAACATGGCGAGTCTCAGGGTAAATTGGGTAATGGAATAAATGATGTATCATGTGATGGAGGATACGCACTTTTTTGACCAATATACAATATGGCGACAGGTATTCTCACTACTAGAACGCCAGACCGACCGAACTGGTCTGTGGGGACAGGCTTTTCCATCGAATGCGAATGCGACAGAAGCTTCTACACACCCCTTTACCTCAGATCGAGATCGCGGTGCCTCTAGAAGCCCTCTTTTGCGAGCATATCGGCAATAGCGAGGTAGAAGGCAATTGCATTGAAGCTATGTTTCATTAGTGACGGTGTATAGGCAAGAGAATTTTTCGACCAACCCTGGTTTCATCCCGACAAGACTTCGCAGCATCCACCTCCATCGATTCGTCCAGTTGATTAGGTCGAGATGACTCACACCGACCAGAGTCCCTTTATACGAACCCCACTGAGAACTCGCGACACTGACGAGGCCGTCGTTTGGTCCTTCGACCCGAGTTATTACGCTGTGGGACTGCCGAAATGGACTGAGGAATGGCAGGTGATCCACCACTTCAAGATCTGGGATCAGTATTGTTCTCTCGTATTCTATAGTGGAGAACAGGAATAAAGAAACATGAGGAATTACTCACTAGCGCCATAGGAGAAATATTTAGTCTCCGGGTTGTCAGGAGTACGGGGATTAAAGTCCTTGGTCATATAAGCAGACGTCAACTGCTCGAAAGCGCCCGTCTCCATGCCAACACGGTCGAGAAGCTTGTAAAGACCAGGCAAGCGCTCATTGCCGATTTCTTGAAACACGAAATCTGCGAAAGAGCTCCCGTGGTGGGGAGACGCAACAGTGACGAGTGACCGGACCCTCACATTAAATGGGCGAAGGTGAGATATCATGTATCTCGCGTCAAGCCCGCCCATGCTATGGGCAACGATGTTGACTTCCCGGCCACCGGCGGCATCGGCGATCCCCCGAGCAAGCTTCTCGGCGCGCTGCTCGATGCTTCCGGAAGGTGGCACGGTTGTGGTGATGACGTGCACCCCGTTTGCTTTCAGAGCCTCCGTAATACCCCGCCAGTAATGGACGGGTGGTAGCCAGCCAGGTGTCAGATGAAGCTCGGCGAAGCCCAGCAATCCATGGGCCAAGACGATGGGAAGCTTAGGCGTTGCTGGGATGTAACGTTAGTTTCGAACCCCGGGGGCGGAACAAGAGGAGGAGGCAGTATTAAACGGGAAGCGGTGTAATCAGGATTGCAACCTTACCGTAGTGATCTTTAATTTGAGCGTACTCATCGTGTATGCGCTTTCCCAGTTGTGAGAGCCTCGGATCAGTTTTGCCGGCGCCATACGGCTTGGCCGCTGCAACACAGCGACTTGATACGAAGTGTCGTCTAAGAGGCAGATGTAAAGGGCCAGCCGAGGCCCGGGGGCAGCGGGGTGGAATGCGGCAGATAGTGTACATAGTGTGCGTAATGTTACAGTTGGCTGAAATATAAAAAGCTCAGATGGCACGCTCCCCATGTCATGTCATGTAACTCAAAAGGCCCCCAAATTCATGACCAGCAAGCAACTCTCAGCGATGTTGTTGAATATAGCCAATTAAGGGTCCGTGGGGGATGGAAATGCTACCTTCGAGAAGCGAGCGAATGGACATCTAAATAAATGAATGTACGACGTGATTAATTATTAAAGTCGGGAACTTAAGGAGACATCGCGTATGTAATCAAATAAATCAGATATACAATGAAAGTGAAGAAGGGATGGCCGTGCCATGCAAGAAGCTCGCTAGGTTAGCGTCTACTAAACAAGTTGTTGACATCACAAGTGTTGGATGCTTCGTGCCAAGATATCGTCGATGTCCACTAATACTTGATTAATGCATTTTTCTCTACGGTTGCTTATTTGCACATCGTATTCAATTATGCGTGGCGTGCTTGGGTCATCTCTTCAAATAGCTGACTGAGGCTTAAATGATAAACCTTTGGAACCCCCACACCTTATCTTAAACGTTCCCGCCTAGCCCGTCATCTCCTGCACGACATATTAATCATCCGTTGTTCATGTGGATATTCGATGTTGTGCCTACAACGTAGCAACAAGGAACGCTATGCTGTCCTAGCTCGTGGAGCTAGCAGGTAGGTTTATGCATGTTGGTAGACCACCAGCCACGCCTAAGAAAAAGGTAAGTCAGTCCGCTATGCTCATAGTATTTTTGCAAACCCGTTCGCGTTCTTTGGACACTACTTATGAGTTATAAAGGTGATGTAGCATTGACCTGCTCCCGTATATATATATATGCTTCATATTACTTCACTGAGACAATTGAACTGATTAAATATCAGTTATGCTCACGGGTTCGAGCTCGGACTGTACCAGTGTTCCACAGACTAAGAGCGCGGAGCGTTGTCATATGCATTGAGGTCGGACAACAATGCCAACAGCTCAAATCCTATCACATTCATTCGCTACTAAGCGGGATTCTCGTCTCTCCACCATTGATATTAACATTTTAGCCGCTGTTCTGAATCGTGGCTCGATATGAGAGGTCTTGTATCGACAGGGGACTTTCGTCTAAACCACACTGTCGGGTCCGCCTCAACCTGCTCAGTCATTTCGAGCTTCTTTATTAGGGATAATACTAGTAGCTGTTATTATCCTTCTCTTGTCTATGAAAAGCTTCTGGTGATACGATTTTTCAAGTTGCACGTTCTTGTACCTAGCATGCCTCTCGCCCTTCTTCTCATCTTACCATGGTCACAGAGAAACAGCCGAGACAAGAGACGATACAGCGAAACGCGGCTGTGCTACGTCGAGTTCGGTGGTACTTCGTAGCTAGTGTAGCCTTGTCATTCGCGATGAGCCTTTTCGGACTACTCTCTGTGCTTTTTATAGTCGATCTTTACCCACTCAAGATTTCGTGCAATGCATCACCACCAACAGTCAGTATTGCTAGGTCGTGCTAGGCAGGGGACAAATAAACTCACCTCCTCTCATCATTGGCTCTGTCTTACGATCGGGTAGATGTGAGTAACCTTTGTAGTTGATCTGGATACTATGCACTTCACCTATTTGACCGAGGAGGTCACCGGCTTCTGCAATTACTTGAGGACCACCCACCCCCGGATCACCGTCTGGGACGAACAAATTTGTTTACCGCGAGTATAACTCATAAGGCGACTTAAATAAGCCGTAACAGACGCATTGTGTCTTTCAATTTTCTCTTCCATTGTCAAGTTGACGAACGGCCCCGACTTACGATCATTCAAAAATGACTTACAGATGAGATGGCTGATTCTGTGACCTGCGCTGCTGCGGACTGTTCGCAAGCAATTCTCTACCAACCGCCCATACTCGGCGCGAATGCTGCCTTCCTCGCCTTTTTCGCGGCTCTCATCCCCGTAGCTCTGGCACTCGGCGCCAGGTATAGGAGCCTAGGGTTCGCCACCGCCATCGCAACTGGTCTGGCTCTAGAGGTCGCTGGTTACACGGGCCGGCTATTACTGCACAGCAATCCCAACAGCAGAGCCGAATTCACCATTTTCCTCGTGGGAACGACTCTCGGTCCGACATGTATCTGCGGCGGCATGTTTTTGATCGTACCTCGCATCGTCGCGGTCTATGGCGAGGGGTATCATGCTTGGCGACCTATTTGGTATCTTGTCTTCTTCTTCATTTTGACGATGGTCACTCTTATACTGGAGCTTGCTGGCTCGGTGCTCGCGACGGTCTGGGATATTCCCACTACGGTATGTGAACCTTTGTGTGTCTGCCCCTTCTGCCAGTCACTAACAAGCGTGAAGGTTGAAACGGGTGCTCGAATCCTTGTTGTGGGATTGGCCGTTCAGCTAGTTGCTCTTGTCATTTTCGTCCTTCATACTCTTCTCTTCTCGATCGCTTTACGAACAAGACAACATGGTTTAGACCCAAGGTATTCGCACATTTACACCAGCAGGCTGTTTAGGGCATCTCTAGTTGGTATGAGGCACGGTTCTTACAACGTGACGAAGCCATAATCGTTGACAAGATATAGCGTTCACCGTTGCGACTGCTTTAGTCATCCTTCGAACAGCGTACCGGATCTTGCAAGTCGCAGAAGGATTTCAGAGCTCTATTGCACAAGCCGAAGTGCTCTTCCTAGTTCTCGACGGAGGCGCCATGCATGTTACGACTACGTTACTTCTGGTCTTCTACCCAGCTCGGGCATTAGGCCAGTCTTGGCCGGAAACTTCGTTTCGTAGGCTATCACGACAGACGCGACGAATCACCCGTCCGGAACCCGCCCGACTCCTGATCTCTCGTCCTAGTCCAGTCCCCGACCGAATAAATATGAAGTATCCTATGAGGACTTACTCGCCTGGAAGGGTGGACTACACAACCCCTATCTCACAGAGAGGCATGGTGGACAGCGACAATCTCTGGTGAGAAATCGGTTGACGATGGACAATGTTTGTTGTTGGAGGTAACGAGAACGGGGTTAGCTTGAATAACGAGGAGATAGCGGTATCCAGACTAAGAGCTCAAAGGCTCTCTCTAAACCAAAGACTTACTATTTCTTCTAGCTAAACTAAATACCTATGGAGTTCTAGATAGAAAGCTGGCAGTCGTATGCAAGACGAAACTATTCATGTAAATGTTTTGAGCGGTGGTGGTATGATGTCACAGTTGCTTCGCTACTTCATTAATGTTTTCACGATCGAAACTTCCAATTCAAAAGCTATTTCAAAAACTGAATAGTAACAGATTCCTAATGAATTAGAGTAAAATAGAAATGCAGGGTATTTTCTTTCACACCTCATCGTGGCCCGGGCGGTGGAGTGGTTTCATAATACAACGTGTATGAAAGACATGATAATGCCATGCTGAAACAACTATGATGTTATGATGCATCATATGTGACTATCAGTTCCATTACCTTTCAGCTTTACTGTATACTAAGGGAGCAAAGCACAGGCCAATTAGCTACATCATACTGCGCGCTACCTATCACTCAATTACGTTAACATAACTTGAACCCCTTTACTGACCTTTCACTGGGCTCCTAGCTGTCATCTAACACTCCAAGGCACACAACTCTCATCCTCCCACTGTGACCAGGACGCCGCGTAAGCTGTACAAGGCGAACACGATAAGCCAAGCAACGAATCCAACAAGGGAATATACCAGCCATCCCCGGAGCAGCTAGATTTGTAACCAGTGCAGGACGAATGTTGGGAATTAGCCGGACGGTTTCGTGGACTCCTCTGGGAAATGCTTAGAATAGTTGCCTTGGTACCTTACAGCTGAGTTATGGGCGTTGCTTGTAATTTCTTGAAGATGCTGTACTTTCCTGGACAAGGGTGCACAGGAAGACTGGAAGTAGGTAGAACACCACTCGCAGGAGATCCACCCTTTGTAACGTGCAAGCATATGTGAGGAAGCGGAAGGTGATATATGTATAATAGCCGTCAACAGTGTTTGTCAAGGCTCTAAGCATCTATCCGAACTTGTCAGCGTTCCGTCTCGAAACAACCTCTATGACCCACGAGAGAGAGCCAGCTACCATTCTAATAATATAATGATTCATCTACGATTGCGCTTCGCCTGACCGTTCCCTCACTTTCCTTACATCTAAGCCCCCTCTAGCGAGTTGCAAAGGAACTGTTAATATTTACACGTATCACCGTGCTTTCAATATTATTCTGTCACACCCGTTTTTCTGTCTTGTCCACGTGTGCAGTCTATCTTTCACCTCCAGCAACTCCATAGAGACTTGTGAATGAAGACATTATGACTTATTAGATTGGATTTGCATACTCAACAATTATTCAGGGCCAGGTGTCGTTTCAGGTATGATGTGGTGCTTTGCGCCTTTCATGTTCCGTTTGATTAGATAACAGTAGCTAGATAGCCAAATTAGAAAATTCTTGCAAAATCCTATTGTTACGTGTAATAGTTTTATCGTGAGCCAAAGCTTTGTTGTGTGTCTTTGTCTAGGTTAAAGATGTATTGTGAATCCCTTTATCACTTACGGCTATTGTGACAGACGGAAAGGAAAAGCACGTAAGACAAACCTTTTCGTGAACAACTTCTTTCTATCATAATGAGATTGTTTTATGGATTATCAATAACAAAATCTTATTTTCAAGAGTATATTTAAACCTACAGATGTGCCCCTTGAGGCAAATCATTATCAGAACACGACATCTTAGATTATAACGATTTCAAGGAAATCCCAAGTACACTGCACAACTAACAATAACCCTCAATTATCATCAACTGAAATATTCGTTTCGTATCGCACTCTCCAAGACCGCATGTCTAGTTCGTCCAGCGCTGGGGTTCTCAGTAAGTCTACGAACCTTAACCCTGCAGCTCCAGCCTCTAACCAACCCGGAGCCCCCACGAGTAGCTCAGATTCCATGGATTTGCACGGCTTTGCCAGGCCTCCGCCAGATTTCGACCCCGAGCAAGCCGGGGCAGAGTTTCGGAAGGGCCATGGTCAAGGTCTTCTGAACCCCGCCGATGCAATCGAGGAATCTGTTGAGGATGAAATTAAGAGAAAGACCGCTGAACTGGAGAAGGCGAAAAATAAGCCATTGACAGATAAGGAGAAAGAGCGGGTCGCGAATAAAATCCGTTCTCTCAGAGAAGGTGGTTGGCTCGAGGGCCTGAAACTCCAACTCGTCGGTAAGGACGCCGTACCTATTGAATACTTCAACCGACTCGTTGCTGAACACGAGAACACTATCTTTAAAGTAGCACAGATTAACGCTAGGGCAGACCGGAAAATCGCCGAAAAGGACGCCCAGATCAAGGACCTCTTGGACAAGAACGGAAAGGATGATTCGGAATTTGGGGATAATAGCACGCTATTGAACAATGCGATTCTTGAAGAAGAGAAATTGGCTCTACAGGATGACTTGGCTGCGTGTCAACAGCGTGGAACTGAGATGCAGAATGAAATCCAACGACTCAATACGCTGCTGCAACAGGAGAAATCAAGCCAGGGCAATACGGACGCGCAAGGCGCTCTTGCTAAATGTAACAATCGGGTAAACGAACTTCAAAGCCAATTAGATTCCAGGGAGAGCGACCTTCAAACTGCCCGAACAAATGCTGCTAAATATTACAATGATGTTCAGTCGCTTAGGGAACAGAGAACATTGTGGCTTGTAAGAGAACGAGGCATCAAAGACGAGATCAGGCAACTTAGGGAGGACAACAAAAAGCTCAAGGATGCGGCTGCGGCTGCGGCTCAGAGAGGAACTGGTGACTCAGAAGGCTTTCGAGAGCGCATAGTAGGACTGGAGGTCGAGCAAACAAAATGCAAGGGCGAAGTCGAGCGTCTTAAGCGAGAAAACTCGAAGCTTCAAGCCGAGAGATCTAACTGCAACTCCAAGGTCAAGTCGCTTGAGAAAGAAAACAAAAGGCTCAAGGACGCCGCATCACCACAGGGAGAACCTAACGACCTAGATGGTCTTCGGCAGCGGGTACGCGAGCTAGAAGCTGAGCTCGCGAGACGTGACGAGAGAATCCAAGCTCTCGAGGCCGAGCTGGTTCAAGCACGCACAGCTTCATCGCCCGCACGAGATGACGCTGCACCACAGGATCCGGGAGCCGAACTTCGAGCCCGTTGCGCCGAACTCAAAAATGCGAGGGACTTGTATATGAGCAAATGGGCTAAAGAACTGGCTGGACAACACTTGTCTAGGAGAGAATCTCTGATCGAGTTCTGGCAAGTCGTCGAGAACACAAACAAGGAAATGAAGGCGCTTTACCAGGGTATAGAGAGACTGGGCCGTGTCCTCGGCCTCACCAACGTCGTTCTCGACACGCCTCAAGTACTTGACAAGATCATCACGGAAATCACTGGGACTGTGACCCAGGAAAAGGAGACGCTTGAGCTTGCAGTCGTGAACCTACGCAATGTGAATTTGATGGCACGAATACAAATCGAGACACTAGAGCGTCAACTCGACAGGGTTCAATCAAATAGGACCGAAGATCAAGTCAGGCTAGAGCTAAGGGCAGTGCAGGAGGAGGAGGTCGAAAGGCGCGTGAGCGTCCGAACTCAGACCTACCGTGAGCATCGTAGGAGTATCATAAGTCACATCTTCGACGCTCAAGCTGAGTTCTTGGCTTTAGCCGAGAAGAGTGGCGATAGGGATGCTATTGAAGCCCTCGTCGATCGGTTTCTCCATCCTACCGCGCTCCCTAGGATCCAAGTAGCACAGGGCGCTCGACAATAAGAGGTCCAATAGGATGAGTCACCACGCCAAGGTTCCCCAGATTTCGGTAGCTAAATGAATCGGTATCTATCCGACTAAATTGACTCAATACTACTGCATAAATTAAACCTCGGATGAAGACTAGTTGTGCCGTAAATTTGCATGGGGCCCCGCGTTACTAAGGGCGCACTATCTTGACTATGAAGGTAGCCAAGGCTCTAACTACCGGACCCAGGTCGTTGGTTCGATACGAGCGCGCATAGAGTGATAGAAAGCCACATGTTTTAGAAATAGTAGAAATAATCAAATTGTAGATCATATTCCAAATATGATGCCGGCCGGCTGTGTCACTTTTTTAAGCTTTTAAGCGCTGAAGGTGGGCGACTAAGTAGATTCTAGACCGCGAGGATTACCATTATAAGTCAATGTGCCTAAGACTGCTCCATTGTGAAATTGGGAGATCTAATCTGATAAACAAAGATATGTTGCGCCCTCTGTAGTAATAGCCCCTTTTGGGATATCCTCCCGAGCAGCAGGGGTCCGTTTTCACCATCTTTAGCTTAGCCCGGTGCAAGGCCATACTGATACGTATACGAGTTGTCCCTCGCATTCTTATACTTGTTACCTGTTACCTACCTTACCCACCTGCTTGGCTGCCAGCTATCATTCCGTGAGAACAAGGAACAGTTCCGCCATAGAGATAACAGAATGGATTGTTGGGCATCGCCGCGGGTGGGCAGCCTGTTCGTAACCCAATACGGGATATATGCTTCAGATATCCGACGGAGCGAGCTGTGCGTTGTAGCATCTATGGCTTCAACTAGGCACATACACACCACCTCCGGGCTGTGTGCCATGAGAGCTATCATACGATGAACGAAAGTAAGCAGTTATTCATCTGCTAGACTCATCTTGTGTCGACCCCATGACCCTCACTATACTCCACACGTGGGCGTAGTTGGCTCAGAGACATATAAAAATTGCCCTTGATTCGAGCATAAATGACGAGAAGATAGCATGGTATGCCATCTATCGCGGAATGGAACAAGCACAGCTCCGACGGCCCCTCCACTTGTCCATACGACCTGTTTTATCACCTAACCAAAAGCGCTCCTATTCGTGCTCTGTTTACCCTAATAATGCACCTATAAGCCATAAACTAACACATGAGAATCCAGGATGATGTAGCCTGCCGGAATACGCCCGGTATAATGACTATTTTTGCTTGCTTTCCAAGAGTCCCCATACCGGTCTTCCACGGGCATCTATATGATGGAAATGGACTTTTCGGCCGGCTTGGCAAGGAAGTCCGTTTCTCCTCTCTCTCTAGTCTGCTGGTTCTATGAGGTTGTTTTCTAAAGGAACCGCCCCACTGAAAACGGTGTGCTCAATGCCTCAAAGCGGAAATGTTGGAAGTTGCCGGCCGTGCGATGCCCGTAACGGTCTAGTCGCGGATAAATCCTCGGTATTTTATCCAAATTGTAGGACCCGTTCGATTGCCAAGTTGCCAACTATCAACCACCACCGAGAGCTCTCCGTGACAATGTTGAACTTTGTAACACACCGACCAAGGAAATTGCCTAAGGTTCCCCCCACAATACCTGAAGTGGCCTTGTTACGGTCCGGAAGAGGACCGAATACTTGTACTTGCGGCTCACTCACAGACAAAGTGTGCAACCGCAGGTATCACGATGACGATGGCATTCGATCTATGCCTCGTTACCGCTACCGTTCTAGTAATAGCGTAAACACAGGGTTCCCGCTGTTACAATGAAAAGTTCTCTCTCGGCTGATGAATACACCCAGATCACGATCCAATGCAGTAGATAGTTTGGTCTTGAAGGCGTGCTTCGAAGCCGACATACTATCCAGAACAGGCTGTTAATTATCTGCTGCGGCGGCTAGACGACGTTTCCCACTAACGTGTTCTAAGTATGGCGTTTGATAAAAAATATTTGACAACGCTCGCTACCTACCTAAGTAGGTAGCTTGCAATGTTGTTTGGGCCCATTTAGGAAGTAACTCATTGGCATGAGTATCATGTTTCACTTGCCTTATCTTCGCCTGGGTATCGTAACCGCCATCGCGACTGTCGTCAACTGTGGAGAACTCCAAACAAGCTTCGTCACTTGACATGATGTGACACTTCCTTTAGTCCAGGATGGGACTTCATCTATTGGCGATGTTCCCAGATTCAGAGTTCAAGGAACCAATTTGGGGGTTCTATACCAGTGGCTCGGGCCCATACTAGCATTATACATGTGCATGATCGTGATATAAACTGCGACATCCCCCGGTTCTTACATGATAGGTATAGTGTATAGTACGAGAGCTAAAGCTGAAAGAGCGGACAAACTTGGCATATAGCCATAGCCCGGTGAGAGCCCTGGACTCCTGGCTTTGGTAGATATATCTTATACTCTTTCCTCAAAGCGCCTTTTATATCGACATATATTCTCGCAACCTGAGCTTAGAGGAGAACGACAACACACCTACTCGTCCTCATAAAGGGGTCAAGTGAACTCTACCCGGGGCAAGATCTCTGTCGATAGGTTTACACCGACTGAAATACTCCGTATTATTGGCGTAAGAAGCAATGGCGTCGCCTCCAGCTCTGAACATGCCAACCCCTAGTCCTGCTAGCACTTCTAGCTCAAACACAGCATGGTTAACGGCACGAACGAAGATCAACGCAGATATCCTATCATACTATGCCATATCTCTCGCTGCCCTCATAGCCATATTCATTGTGGGCCACTGGACTCGTCGCCTGGCATGGACCGCGTCTCGGTCCATGATTCTTCGGCCTGCCGTAGTAATGTCGAGGTAAGCTCATAAGTGCCAGTGTTCGATTCCTATGTTAACGGCTCGAGCAGGGTTGTTCGAAAAGGCAGTCTTAGGAAACTCCCTGGCTTTACGTCCGTCGGACATGCCATACTTGTAGTTATTTTTGTAGCATTGAATGCTTTCTTCAGCTTCTACCGCGTTGATTACAGCAAACTTTCCAATCCCGCATCACGATTCGGATGGTAAGTTGACGTTAAAATCGAAGCTAAGTTCCCTGCTAATAAGACCTGCTGTAGGATGGCAACTGGGAACCTAGCATTTGTAGTCTTCCTGGCACTAAAGAACACACCTCTCGCTGTCCTAACAGCCTACTCATATGAACGGCTCAACAGTCTTCACCAGATAGCTGGGTACACCACCCTTCTTTATGCTATTCTACGTAAGTGAACTGGGCATAATTACTCGTCATCCTCGTCCTTTCCATTTTCTCTAAATCAATGTCCTACTTACTAACGCCATTATACAGATGCAGCATTGTACACCTATTACTTTATGCATAATGGAAAGACTGATATCCTACGCGAGGAGATTGTCACAGCCGGAATCGTCTTGGGGTTCGCTATGTTCTTCACAGTTCTTGCTGGCTCGACTCTACGACGATTCAAGTACGAGCTTTTTTATGTCGTTCACTTAGCATTATTTGTGGTCATCGTCGTCACTCTCGGCTTGCACAGACCGAGTTTCGATCCCGATAAAACCTTGATCGTGACCGTTTTCATTGCCGCCCTCTGGTTCTCTGATCGACTGATCAGAGCAACCCGCTTGGCTTACAACAGCATCAACAACGAAGCCACAATCTTCCCACTGCCGAATGGTGGTACTCGCATAGTTCTCAAGAAACCTATGACACGCGCAAGACCTGGAAGTAAGTCAGCCGATGCCGATCTTATTCTTATTTCAAGCACACGAGTTTTAATTGAAATTCCATGCTAACTGGTTCTCTGTAGAGCATTGCTACGTCTGGCTACCGCATATCCGCACTTTTGAGACACATCCTTTCACCATAGTGGCCACCGAGCCCCTAGAGCTCATCATCAACTCATACAGTGGCTTCACGAGAGACCTACACAAACATGCCAGCAAAAACCCAGGGGCACAACTCAAAGTCTCAGTCGAGGGGCCATATGGAACGTTCCCGGACCCCATGGAATACGATAAGGTGGTGTTAGTGGCAGGAGGATCAGGCGCGACCTTTGCCATTGGCTTAGCGGCGGATATGCTTCGGAGGATGAGTCCTGAGTCAACAAAACAAGTTGAGCTTATATGGGCAACTCGCGGCCGTGGTATGTACCAATTCAACTTGCTTATTAAGATGAACCCCATCGCTAACTAGATCCTTTAGACAACATGGCCTGGTTCACCCGCCATCTAAATCACATAATTGCACACGAGTGTGCTCCTAAGATTGCCCTGAAACTTCACTTAACGAGGGTCGAGACGACGGAGATAGCATCACCTCCCATCCTACAGTCACCGTCTGAAATATCTACCGCCGCGCCATCGATACCGACCTCCATCCGAGAAAAGAGCTTGGAGTCACCCGTACTAAGCGCACAGACATCGTCTGTGGCACTTTACGAGACAGACCTGGAGAAGACCAGCACAAACGAGAAGGTGGAATGTATACAGGAGATCCCCTCACCAGGGCAGGAGCTGGGTCTACCGGTCTTGTACGGTAGACCCGACATCGAGGCGTGTGTCCGGGAGGCGATAACAGCGGTCCCTAACGACAAGAGGATATTTATCGCGGCGTGTGGTCCTAGTGGGCTGGTGGATACTGTAAGGAACACGACGGCTGGCTGCATACGCGTTGACGGACCCTCCGTGGAACTTCACTGTGAGCAGTTCGGTTGGTAATGATATGATCTACAGTGGATTTTAGCTTGGCGCTATCGCATACTTATGTATCTATTTTGGGCATTGTCTTGGTGTCTTGGTGTTTATGGAAATAGAGGGTCGTGAACTAAGTTAATTATCTGATCATCGTAATGGGCAACTTTTGCCGGTATGCATCGATATGGACCTGAAGTATTGTCATAAAGGTACATAGAACCAATCTGTGTTGTGCTAAGGTGCCTGAATCATTTTCGTATGCTAGTCCTGATTATGTTGATGTGTATTCGTTATCATAGCAGTATTGAAATCGTGTGAGGTGTATGGCGTTCAATGTGCTTTCATTTAAGTCAACGCCGTAACCATCCAGTTCTCGAATAACCGGCGAAGTCATAGGCTTTCAATGTTCATCAATATATATAGTATTGGTTCTGCGCATGTAGTCATACGAAGTCACAAGTCAATAGATATAACCACCACTAGCCAATTCATTTACTACTCACCAGAACCAGTGTATATTGACCCGGACGGTATCTCATGACGGAAACAGCTTCACGACATTCATAGAAGTACCATACTGCAACCTTTTTCTACCACCAAGAAACAGGGGCTATTGTACGTGAGACGATTACCCTAAACAAAGAGCACATTGACAGGGACTAGCCCACGAACAGAGCTTATACGTATCCCGTACCAGAGATCCTAACATAACGGTACCTGCGTGGAGCCTTGTTGTGCATGAGAATGGATACCGGAATTGCTACCGGTATGCCACCAAGGGCCTCAAAAGTAGAGCTTGATATGTAAGTTCCAGTACATTAACGTATGTTAAGCGAAAGAGTCTAGATAGGGGTCGGGTAAGTACCGAAGCCTGATCGACTCCCGGTCTATGGATCGACATCTGGGGTTTCTAATGGTCCTGTTGGCATTGTGGGAACACGCAGGAAATGAGACGAAATTGTCCTTGTAATCATCATGAACTTCTTGGTGACTGTGTAAGGGCAGGTACAAGAGGCAATTATATTGATGCATAGCTGTATGAAATCCTTACCAACTTTGCGTGATTCCTTCACGCATCGCAATTTTAGATATCGGATTACTAGACAAGCTGATGGAATAGAATTGGGTAATGGGTTAATTTTATACCGTGCTAGGCGACTTATTCCTGGATATCTATTATGTCAAGATTTTAAAAACTATCTCTGTGGACGTCTCTGACCTTACACAGAAGCCTCCTTGTTGTAAAGTATTAGGTATACCTCGTGAAAACGTATTTCATCAATTCTAATTATATCTAGTTATGTGTAGACTCGAAAGATGTCGTCATGCTGAGGTATCTGAGTAGAAACTGAACTCTGCTTTGTGAGTCTGGTAACAGCTATGATATACTATACATGATTTCCACTAGCTCATCTTAACGTGCAATGAGCGAGCTTGCTTTCAAATATCGAGCCACATTGGTGTACTCTCAACTTCTGGGCGACAAAGCACCGCGCTGCAGTGTACTTGTGAGCGAACCTTCGAGAAGATTTATCTTGGCATTAGAGTTCTATTCACTCTCATCCCGGATTATGATCCGACTTTTTGAAATAGTGTTGTAGGAGCCTAGGTTTTATTCCGCCCGCCTTTGCAAAAGTGCCACGTAGGAATGGCCCACATGCCGGCCGTTATGCGTGACTTGAAGCAAGGGAATAGAGACGTCTCGTTTGCAACAAACCTAAAGGCAGATTTCTGCAGGAACCGGTTTTCATCTGGAGTGCTTACATGGAACTACCTGCATTGCAGATATACGCAATATAGAATTGGCGCGCGGTGGTACCAAAGCGGTCAATACTATTATCAAGGTATAAGGAATAAGAGATCTGAGGTGGTATCAGTTCCCACATTGATGCCGAATAAACCGAACCCGGTCACTTCTTTTAATATAATAAATGATAAGTCGAAGGACCGTTCAGGTCATGATCCAAAAATGAATATCGTGATAGATATTTCGCATTGTACATTAGTTATATACAGTACCAGTACCAAATCCAGAGCCGACTACTGTGACTATGTGAAACCTAATTAGGTTCAATACATCAATAGTTCCATGGTCTTCCATGACATTTGAAAGGATGCCTTCTTGAAGTTCAAAGCAACCGTTTGTCTTACCTAGATTAGATAGTCCCAAACATCTCACATTGCAGGGTTTGTTGACTTGGCGGTACCCAGTCAGGAAGATAACAAGGAATACCTTGTAAACCACAGGGTAGAGGGTCCATCTTCGTATTTTGCTCCGATTCTTTTCCTAAGCGGCCCGTACTGCCGATAAGTATTCGTTGAATCTTTTCCAATCTTGGAGTAGGGCTCCGAGAACAATTCTGGGATAATTATTAGATTGCTTACACAATGGTTATGAGATCGACAAAAAGCAAAGGATGAAGATAGAAAATGATGCTAAGGAGAAGTCTCCACGCACTTCATTTTATTTGTTAGGGTGATACAACAGCAACTGATTTGAGATGTTCGCCAGACAAAAACTGTAGTAAACATGGGTCATGTGCGTATAGGATGTATGGCTGGTCGAGATACCGACTGCATGGAGTGGATACGCTTGTACGGGCCGCTACGAAGATAGACAGTTTCATGATGAAATACACGTGGGCGCCTAGGTACGGCATATTCCTGGACCCTACGTGCTAATTGCCAGCAGTTACAACCTAAACCCTGACTACGATAGGTATTATCCACCTGCTTTACATGACGCACTCCGAAATCTGAGGTGGATAGCCGGTGGTTGCTAACCGAGATAACTCGACAGTCTTCCATCGTTCTAGGTTGTCAGATTAGTGCGAGTAAGTTTCCACAATATCTTTACCGCATCAACACCGTACTACACGTAGTATAGACATCAAAGTTGGCTACGAACCACCTACTCTCGTCCCCTGAATGCTTCTGGGGACTGTGAAAGCAAGTTGGATGGTATATCGTGCTTAAGTTTATTTGACTTTAGTAGTGCTGACTATACTGCCTCATGAAACTCCAACGTGCTTTATCTACGACCGACTCCATCCAGTAGTAAGTGGGCGTATACGCACTTGATACCTAGTCCAGAATATGACTGCTCAAATTTTAGTGGCCCACAAACCTGCCCCTTAATGCGAATGATGCTTCCGAGTCGTGACCTTTCCATGTTCCCAACTAATGACTTTGCCCACCAACGCCTGCTTACTATATAATACACTTATATCATATCCTTTCATGATGCCGTTCCCATGAGGCTTGGCGGCGACGTAAAGTTGAAACCAACGCAATTTACATCAGCCCTGGACGGCAGTGAGGAAGTCCAGCTCATTGCCTTGCCCCATAACGGTTTCGTTTTCGGCGAGTTGCTCTAGGAGGCTGAGGAATGGGTCCTTTTCGTCTCCAGCCCCTGTGACGGTGCTGCCGTCGTGGCTCTTTGCGCCAGGGCTAGCCGCCTTTATAGCGCCTTCTGCGTTTTCATCCTCGGCGTGCCAAGGCGCGGGAGAGGGAAAAGTGTTTGTAGGTACAGTCCCAAACATAGGGTCATAGCTGCCAAGATTTGCCCCGTTGCCGTTGCTGTCCGTATTTTGGGATGGTGTTGCGAAGCTGCGGGGGCTGGAAACGGAATTTCCCAAGAAACTCGGCAGTTGATGGGACTGTTGGATCGGTGTAACCGAGAATGTTGGTGTTGGTGGTACCATACTTGCGCATGGATCCATCATCCGATCTCGTGCTAGACTTCCTTCCGGATGTGAGTGCATCGAAAGGGGGGCGCGTAACATAGGCGAGTGTTGGGACCCGGCAACTACCGAGAAACGACGGGAAGAGGCGATAGGTACAGGAGGACCAGCGGATGTTGAATTGTTTATGCTAGAACCTAGCGGCATAAGGTTGCCGAGTTCAGGTCCATTGAGACTGAGCTCAGATGTGAGTTTCCGTTTGAGATTCGGCCGGCAAGGCTCGTTGTTGTCCCGCGGAGCGTACAGATCGTTCCCCGTGTATGTGTCTGTAGTAAAGTCCACGACCACGTCTGCAAGACTCAGGTTCGCTGCATCGAATTTATAGGTTTCGCCCCCGGGGCCTGTAACGCTTGCGTAGCGGCTGAAAAAATCTTCAAGATTGAATGCCGGCGAGTATCGCATTGAGTTGGTAGCCAGACGTTTGACGAGTTCTGTATGGGCGCTATAGACATTTTGTAACGTCTCCCTCTGATGTTGCACACTCATCCACACATATCGGAGCTCGCTGAGCTGTTGCATCTCTCGTGAAAGAAACTCTGCAGATGCGGCAAAAGCACCCATCTCTCCTCCTCTTGTCCCCGCTCTATTGTAATGTGCCCCGTGAATATGGACCGTTCCGGCCGTACAGATGCAGTATCCAACGAAAGCCGGCCATTCGGTGGTCCCCGTCTGCTTCCCCAATTCAACTAGCTCGGTGATGGCATTGGCATGTAAGAAGCACATATTCGTGGCCTCGATCTGCCATGATTGATGCTGGCCTGTCACGGCAAGTTCCGCAAGATCAATAGGAAGAAATGGCCGGTATATCAAGCAATAAATCAAGTGATAAACGAGCTTACTGAGCACCAAAACAGTGCACTCTGGGTGCCCAAACAAGGTATCCAAGCTCGAGAAGACCTCCTCCGTACCAGATGCCCAGATATCGAGATCTTGTCTTATCTTGGAAAGGCTAGATAGCGTGTGCCATGGAAAATGCGAGTCACCCCTGACTCCACCGGCGGCGAGGTAACGGTTCGTCACACCCAGAATGCGGCTAATATCGATGAGCATTGCGCTACCCCCTTGGAATTTCCTGCCACCCCCCTGTAAAGAATGAATATTGGAACCACTTTGGAAGAATTCGCCCTCAACTGGCAAGCCGCCAGGCGTCGGGAACCAGCATGGTAATCGTAGAAAAATTGTTTTGTCGCCAATAAGACATGGGCGCTTCGAACCGCAAGCTAGGAACTTGTCGAGCAAGTAACATGACCAAAATAGGCGCCTTTTTATCTCACGTTCTAGAGGCGCGATGGGAGCGTTTGCGTCTGCTTCGCGATGTAATTCGAGAGCCATAGCCATGCCAATCGCATTTGCTGCAATTTGAGTTAGCTTGAATGAGACCCAGATATCAAGGGGTTACCCCGCCGGCGGACACTACGTACTCAGAAGCATGTATGCTTTCTTCCCTTTCCCTGATGCGATGTAGGCTATCACAAGGAGAAGGAGTGCCTGTAGGCTATCAACCGTCGGCTCATCAATGTCAATCTCCTTCCTCGACATAGAAGCAAAGTCCTCGCTCATCCTAACCGCGGATTGGTACCCGGTAGGATGTGGCGTGTATCTAAAATTTATTCAGCAACAAAGGCACAGAGCTCGTATTTGTTATAAACTTACCTGGCAGCAACAGCGTAAATAGCCCGCACTAGGTAAGGTGGTACTTGATTAAGCCGCATCCTTTGTCGAAGAGATGTTTCGTCCAGTATATGGTAAGGCTTTGCATGGAAACGAGTGAAATAGGTATCAAGGAGAGCATCCGATCGAATACCAGGAGGCGACTCGTTAGCAATAGTAGGAGAATATAGAGCACTGTCTGATCCAGATTCGGGCGTTCGTGTTGCATCGAGTGCTGCACGTTTCGGTTGGGGTTCAGAAGTGGTCGTAGGAGCTGGTGGTGTTGAACCTGAAGCAGGTGCCTCGGGGTTGTCGTCAGACGCTTCCGTCTTTGCAGATAGTGGTTCTTCGGTGGTTGGTGAGCTCCCTAACGTTTTCTTCTGGTCCTTGAGCTGAGCTTCTAAGCCATCTACCCGCTTTAGTAAGGCCTCGAGTACGTCTGTTTTAGGACCCCTCTTTTTCGGGACAGCATCTGTATTCAAAGAGCACAACCGTTAGTGGCGAAGGGCGTAAAGACCGAGAGATTCATCATGAAGACGTACCGTAGATACATGGACACTGGAAAACTTGGCATGCTTCGCAAGATGGGCGTAATCGATTGCATTTTATCTATTCGGTAGCGGTTTTAGTTTGGCTGCTAGAAACGTAGGCAGATACGGGGGATTCCTAGAGATCTAGGGGCCTGCTACTAACCTTACGCTTACGGCAGGATTTACAATTCATGGATTCTCGTGGTTCGTTGCTCATCCGCCGAGTCGGCAGGCGTTCAATGCCCACCTGGGGTCGCGACATGACGAGTGGATGAGGACCGCCTGGATTGGCCACACTCATATTCACCGGTACGTCTATCGTGTAACGAAAGCGCCAGATTTTCTCTAGCAAAGCCAGAAAGATACCGCCAGGCTTCTCGAGGTCGTGATGTTATACAACGGCGCGAACCTAAACCTTGCGAGTTGGCTCCGGTCAACGGCACAAGAGCATTCGCTTCGCCGCCGAGTTTCTGCTCATACTCAATGCCGGTCGCCCGGATCGTATTGTTGTTATCAATTCGATGTCTTGATCAATCACCGCATCGTCCAATCCGTGAATTGCATTCGTGGTTGGCGATAATTATAGCTCTTAAGCTTGCTCGTATGAGTGTTTGGCGGAGACAATTCACATAATAAGAAGCTAACTAGTCAACTTACCCCGTGCCACAATTTTGTGGTCCCTCGACAGACGCCTACATTTTACCACATTCAAAGATCGCGCTTGTGTTCTGGGGTGCACCATGTTGGCCAAACTAGGCTCACAGTATCCTTGAACAAGATTGTTGACTATACTCTTCCGGGTTCACGGGAAACCTCCATCGCCAGGGCAGCGCGGGGCCGCAGCGGGGAAAGACTGTTGCAGGGTTATGGGGGACGGAGTGGATTCCTCAGTTGGAGAAAGCGTTATTCAAGAAATGTATGTGTACATGGCTCTGAGCAGGGATGCCATGTTGAATGACAAGGCGCTAGGGTAATTCGAACAAGACGAGAATGTCCTTCACAGCATCTGCCGATACATCGAGGTATTTGACAGCCGAAGCTCTAACTTAAAATCGTCTAAGGGCGAATGCCTAGAGAATCTTCGGCGCAGAATCGGCACGAACAACGTTGAACTTAGAAGAATCAACGCACGAATTCCACTCTCCTCAAACACATATCCACTATCTAGGTACCCTCGCTTACGCCAAATACGAAGGGCATTGAGGAGATGTTCTCTTTTCTCTATGAGAGACTTCTGAAAGGCATCCAAGCCTGCTAGGATCACTTATGAGGGACTACGGCGGCAAGTTTCCGCGCAAGCAAGGCAAACGGCAGACGTCCCGCCTGGGAAGGAAGTCATATCATATCCGCGGAATGAGCCGCTTCCCTGCAATTTTAAAATGACAGAATGACAATGCAGACTCTTGACAATATTACGTCGATTTTCCGATGTCATCGCGTTACATCGAGTCCTTGAAGTCCTATTTAAAACTTAGAACCGTCGGAATAACCTAACCTACCTACTTTAGAAGATGTCACATCTTGGAAATCCGCACTGAATACTACGTGTTCGGCAAGCTAGTATTCTATCAAGCTGACGTCGAGGTTCCTTTACGACGGTATGTATATTGTTAGCCTCTGGGCTCGTTGCGGGTTCTGAGACTTGACTCAAATGCTTTGAACCGAATTTCAGGCTTCTTTGCTGGTTTGAATTATAGAGACTAGGTAAGATTCATCAGCCACTCGTTGATATTGTGTTCTGTTATGATAGAAGATAAAGTCCGCGGCTTCACTATCGGTATTCGATTAGCGTAACCTTCGAGCCAAGACATTAACATGCTCGGCGTAGAATTTTAGTTTACTTTAGAAGTACGCTGTGGTTGTCTATGGTTTTATGCAGGGTAAAGAAATCTAAACGGTTAATATTGATAGATCAGATGAGGCATTCTAGTTACTAATGAGCGCGTCGTCTTCAAGATAGACGTCAAAACCTCTAGGTAGAGATACATGACGGTGAATAGGTGAATGAGTACAGTCTGTATGGTGAGTCAATAGGCTGGAACGGTTGGGTCTACCGGGGTCTAATTGGCGCGCTAATATGCAGGTCAGGGGTAAAGCTCCTGTAACATCATATCATTACTGGGAAGACTGTCAAGCTGGCCTCATAGAAAAGACCGACAGTCAGGGTTTGGAGGTTTGCCCAGAATAGGCGAGACGGGGGGTTGTCGCCGCTAACCTTACGGAGGAAAGAATAGATTGCCGGTGCGAGGTCAATGCTTGTTGTGAGAGTCTATCATTGCGCGAACTCATCCACTTGTTAAATGACCGTGTTCTAGGAGACTGAGTAGGCTGCATAGTGCACTGTGAGTTTCGTGCTTCAGATACAGGTACTGGGATCACGTTTGGTCAACAGTGATGCTCGCTTCGCTTACGCCACATCCAGAAGATCGATAAGTACGGGTACGGCAAGCTGCAGTGTACATAAGCCTGCCGCACCCTTAATGTTGTCTGATATATCGTATCCTCACATCATTACCGGGTATATACCATGCCACTGTGGGCTCCCGAGTCCTTGGACACCCTGAGATTGGGTTTCGATTATATAGGTAGTCTTATGACTGTTGAGCTTGGCTATAACCATTCGCGAAGACTACCTACACAGGCAATGAATACGACGGGAACAATTGATACCACGCCTCAAACAACGCCCATTGTGCAACTTGATAATATCGGTAAGGCATGATGACGAACACTACGCCTCTTTATGGCCATATCTAGGGATTATCCTGTCCGGTGGCTTCCTTCGCCACCGTATTCATTCAAGTTGCCGCGCTTGACGGCTTAAGAGATATTATTGATTAGATCTCGATTCAAGACAAACCGATATGTTACTGTACCCTATGCAGCCTTGCCATATCGCTGAAGATCCTAGTGGGGAGCATGATACCACTATGGTCAAACAGCCGTCGTCTACCCACATACGATACGCAGCGAACAGGGAGGGGATCGGTATAAGGGCTATAAGTAGTAGTGATATATCTTTATGTGGACGAGAACCAAGATACCGGCCGGGCAAGCTTAATCACATCGGTTTGGATTACCATAACAGATGCCTCGCGCAGGCTCGCGTACACAAAATCTTAGCGAGTAATGGATCGCCATCGTGACATAAATATAGCCAATGGAAAGCAGCAGTATGCAATGTACCTGCTCCTTTTGGTAAGCAGCGAGTATCCGGCTTGTGCCAGACTTGCTTCTTCTTGGTGTGCATTACTTGTCATCTGGTGGGCTGCATGCTGTTTGCTACCAAAGCGGGGGACCGTCCAATAACTAAGGGCGCCTGACGCTGGTAGTGGATATTGATGTGACCCATCCTCAACGGCTTTCGTCCCCGCAGAACCGAGAAGTCCAACGAGGTATTGCTGGCATAGTGTAATAGTATGAGAGGCACATGCCCAGTGACACGGCACAAACTACCGTCTGGGGTGCATTAGCAGCGTTCAAGGTTGATCATCCACTTGTAACAACAGCCCTTCAACCACAACTTCAGCTTCATTCTCGATCACGCCGGGCGATACAGTGTTAGTATTCATGGTAATCTTAGACTGCCCTCCAATGACACTGTTTATGTAGAACAATAAGAATGAGATATGTAGGTAGATGGCCAGGACAAACTTATGAAGACGTTTATACCCCTTGGCGCAATCACGCTCGACGAAGTTTCCAGATAGCTTCTCGATAACCCCGTCATAGAGCTTCTTACTTCTTCGTATCCTACGTATAAGGTTGCCGCATGATTAATAGGAAAATGAATCCTATAAGTAGTAAAGTGTTTTCTACCTATCGAGTTATGTATGAAGTAGTTATGTAGTCTATTTAAGAACATTCTTTCAGCCGCACGATTAATGAATACCTACCGATATAGCTCTAGCCTACAAGCCTCTCGATTGGCTTTGTCCAGAGGTTTAATGACAGCCATACGCAATTTATGAACAAATTGTCGTCATCAAGATTATATAACAATTAATTTTGAAGGAATCTGTAAATAAACGCGGTCCGGCGATTTTCGATCGAGAATCATGTATTTAAACCTACACGGCAACCGCGACGTACCCTCTCAGTGGGATTTCTCATTATACCAGAAGTCGATAAGTCCACATAGAAGCTATTTCGGCTTATTATCGCCTCCCACTACTGCGTTGTCCTAGTGTGCGGAGTTATTTTAGATTGCGTCCTAACACCTTACCCCAAAGCCTAGTCGATCGATAAATTTCCTTTCTGTGCTTGACTCTAGGCTCGACCCGTCAATTCTAGAATTAGTAGCAAATTATGCAGTTTTAATTATGCACCTGCGCATAAGCTTGAAGCTTGGAACTGCGTAACAAAGAGTTGTCTATATAGATTAGACTCGCCTGCGGAGGTACCTCGGAGGCCTTAACAGATGCTTAAGATATGCGCTAGGTTGAGGGGTAATAAATGCGACGTCATGACGCTGACGAACATTAGAGCAGAGGCGGATAAAACCCCGAAGCGTGCCCTCGAGTACGATACTGTTTTATAACCGTATAGCCGCGACCATTAGTGTACGATATGTCGAGAGATAGCTTACTTCTTAGTTTCACCGATAGTCATGTATAATAGATTTCAGGAATACTCTGCTTCTCTTGAGATACTACACTTAATTCGCACGCTATAGGGCATATGAAGGCTCATACATATATAGCTCCCATATAACACTTGCTAGAATAGCATCTTAGCGGTAGCCTGTAGACTAGCCAAAGACGTGTCTTTATATAAAATATCATATTTGAATTACCCGCTTGAATTGCTAGGAAGTGCTGCCGCCAGTGAATAAAACTCCGTTATATGTGAATATTTCCCTCAAAGGACCATCTTCCATAGAGCAGCGTTCTAGCCTAGCTGGCCGCAAACGAATGATGTTTCGCCGGCAGATTGATGCTAAATGTGAAGTCGGATAATACATAAATAAAGCATGCCATGTAGCCGTAGTTCTTAACCGCCAACCTCCGCTTTGGATTGACACATGCTATCAACAAGACTTAGTGGTCATCGTGAATGCTGGTTTATGTCCTCAGTTCGGTTTATGATTTATCAAGAAGTCGTTGGGACCAATGGTATGTGTTAAGAGACAAGCAGTTCGGATTCGCAGTATCGGGATCGTTATTTGGAGATGGTATTTCGTGTCGCGCGTCGTTAGGGTATACTGGTCGCTTTTACCGTTAGCGCCATAGAAATCGAATCGACCGGCCGTTATTCATACTCGAAAATGCTCGTCATGTGAACTCCCGAGTTCCAATTATGGGCAAGCTTTGTAGTCCCCCTAAGTAGGCCGTATTCTCGTATGTTTCTTCCTAACAAGTAGCTATTGTTGCTTTGGGGTGTGGGTTTCTTCTTCGAACGTCGGGGATCTACACTGTTAGAGCTCAGCACTTAGCTGAGGCGAAGCGAGTACCGAAAATTCAGCTTAATTTCAGAACATCCCTTTCCCACCGATCAAGCGTACAAAACTATAGGGTACATTTTGCCCAACGAGCAGCCTAACCGTTTCGGCAGTCGTAAACGCAGTCGTATCGTCTACTCCGTATGCAGCGAAACCACACTGTTCTGCAATGGCGCCTGGGTCGCCCTTCCTTGGGCCGTCAGCGAGGTCCAAGAAGACCTTGCGGATCTGTGACGAAGATCCCCTTGCACCTCCGAAAAGGCGCACCAACATGCCCACAAGGGTTGATTTCTCGGGCCCAAGCGCCGAAATAAGGACAAAGGGACCAGCATCGTCGCCCATCGCCCTTGCTTTTTGCAGGCTCTCGAGGCTGTTGAAAGGCTCGACCTTAAAACTACGGGCTAAGGCAAGGGGTGTTTTGAACCCGACCGTATATACTTTTCCGACGCGAAGGGCTTTTAGTGCATACATGGTAGAGGCAGCGTCGTCGGCATTGGAAGCGAGGACGACTGCGGTGCGTCCGAAATAGGCTGAAGGCGCGAGATCACGCGTGAGGGTGCTGAGAATACCACGCCAGCTTGCGTTATCAAATAAGAGGGAGGACGAAGCGGGGAATCTATAAGCAATATTGGGCGTACCGGATAAGGACTCGCTACGGCGATGGGGGCTGGAAGGTATCGATGACGGCGCGGATCCCGGGGAAGATGATGGCTTAGGTTGTACCACGATAGTGTCGACCATTCCTATCATGCGAACTGCTTCAGTGATAGTCGGTCCTGTTCCGTTATTAAGCTTCGAGAAGAATGTACTATTGTGCATCAAACTTGTGAAAGAGGCAGCAGGATTCAGGGATGCTCCTCCAAAAGTTCTCTGGTTGCACCAGGCCTCGACACTCAGAGGTCCCTTTGTTTGTCTTTCAACAACAGCGAATTGGTGTGGTAAGCCGAGCTCATTAAAGCACTTTTCGTAGAAAGGGGCATGGGGGACTTGTATCCGAGAGGATGATGTGGTGATGCCGTAAATACTACTCTTTGGAAGTTGACCTAGAGATGCCAATGCAGCATTGATCTCAGCAGCACTCATTTGACCTGGTGCGGCGATGATTGGAAGTAGTGGGTGAGTGATAGGGGTGAAGACTTTATTAAACGTCCGCGATATTTGTCCAGTTTCGCCCATGTTGAGGCCAGAAAACGGGGGTGATTCCGGATATTCAGCTCGCATCTTGGAACGAAAGTACTCCAACTCAAAGTTGTCGTTATGATCATTGATAATGGCAATCATCTTGACAATGTGCGCATACTTGCACGACTCCACGAAAATGGATTGTGCATACGTCGACGGCCACTTAAAGGTACCCGAAAAGTCGTGAAAAGCCGACATGATGTGACTGTTACCCCGGTTTTCAAACAGCTTCCGCCTTATGTCTTCCGGAAGCCATACTTCCACATCAATGTACTCAACGCCCCACTGAATGGCGCGATAGAGATATTCGTAGAACAGGTTGGGGTCGTCCATTGGAAAGCGTCCATTCTCCCTTGTGCAGCGGGTGGTGTAAATGATAGGTAGCTCAGTCCTCTGCCTCAAAAGCATAATCTGCTCACCAACATAACTTAAACTTGGTATCTGGGCGAATGTCCCATCCCGGAGAGGCTCTTTAAGCAAGTCCACGCGCAGCTCCACGGCATCGCATCCAACGGTTAGCAATTCAATGTTAGGCAAAGCGGCTCGGACGTCAGGGAATGTCGTCGATATAAAAAACGTGCGAGGTTTTGCCATGAGGGTCTCGTGATGGCTAATCTGCCCAAGAGTGAATGAGATAAAACGAG
This sequence comes from Xylaria curta, assembly GCA_022495235.1. Classification (NCBI taxonomy): domain Eukaryota; kingdom Fungi; phylum Ascomycota; class Sordariomycetes; order Xylariales; family Xylariaceae; genus Xylaria; species Xylaria curta. The sequence continues at coordinate 53,929 of MU376013.1, read as the reverse complement.
CCAGGTCCCGACGAGAAAAGCGCGTGTCGGTATACAAGAATTCGTAGTCACAATGGGTAGAGAGGTAAGTATCCGGAGGCATCCCGAGATCGACATTGTGGGCATTTATGGCGACTACGGCATTTCGATCCCGAGTAATCATGCTAATCCTCGCGCTGTCAGCTGAGATACCAAGCACCAGTTCCTGTTCTGTCGTCAAGACGCCTTGAAAACTGTCAGCTAGCCGAAACGGCTTCCCCAGAACATCAGCGAAGATAGACACTATCCTCTCCTGGCCAGGACCATAGATAATCACAGCTGTCCGAGTGTCGCCTCTCTGTAACCGACTACCCGTGCCAACGTCCCCAATCATCGATGATGCTGCTTTTGAATCTATATCCATCGCCACATCTGGCGTAACTGCTCCATTCGTACTGGGCCGATGAACCGGCATCGGGACCTGTGTCAACATCTTGTCTATGTTGACGGAATCTGATGACTTATATCTCGGAAGGATCCGTAGTACGGCGCGTGCTGGCGCAATAGTCTAATAGTCCTTCCCAACACAAAGCTCCCGCTCCCAGTGCCGACGTTAGGAAGTGTTTGAAGTAAAGGCCGAGAATAAGTCAAGAGCTGATAAGTGCATGGCAGAATTGCCACTCATACCGTTTGCCTCTAGTGTAACCTTAGCTAAATCGTAGTGGTTGGCTATTTAGCACCTGGGTAGACTCACACGAAGCAGAGGGCGGGAGATGATGGTGCGCAGAAGGCCTATTTCGAGTTTTAAGTGGGAATGATGATAGCGTTACCAGACAGACTGTTTGATATGCCGTACAGCCGGCTCCGTTCAGCTGAGGCTCAAGTTTAATAGGATAGCGAGGCGTAACAGAACTGAGGGGTGTGCTATCTAGTGATCAACTAGCATGAATATCTAACGGTAATTGAGCCGATAAAAGTGGTACAAGGTTTCCTGCCTGTCATGGCATGGTATGAGTGAGCGACAATAATTCTTCCAGCCACTAGATTGCAGGATTTCTAAGCCTAGCCCGCCACAGCAGCAGGTTAGGTATAATAAGAGGGTACTCGTATTATTACTTCGCGCTACCTGGACTGCCTATCTTAGGAATGACATACCAACCGACTTGGTTACCCGCGCCCGCCAAGCTAGCTATCCTTGCTAATAGTGTAAGATTTATCTCTCTTCCCAACATGTAAGAAGAACTTTAAGTATTCTGCAATTTTCTCTTCACGGCTTACAACCATTCCCCAGTCTAAAGGCAACGGCTTTGGAAGAACACTATTCAGGCGTCTGTGTTTCCTCTTGAAACGCCTCGGCAATTGTGACCGTCCATCCTCTATGGATACTAGCCTAGTATATTTAGATAGTGGTTTGTGGGGAGGTGGGCCGTGAGATAGGTTCAGCGTAAGCGGGGGATAATGATGGAATTTGAGTGATGGATATTCATGCTTAGCAGCGTGTAGACTTGGCAGTGGAACTCAGAGATGAATGAACAAGCTTTGGGCGGAGAATTCTCCGACTGCTGAAACATATTCGAAAACGTTAAAAATGCTATGCTAAGACTGAGAAGACGGCCTAGGTTTCACATATCTCAAGGCTCGACGATATTCGAGACGCGTGAAACCTTTTCAGACCTTATCCATCCTAGATCGCCAACGTAAGGATGAGGTGCAATAGTGACGGGTATAGCATTCTCGGTTACCATTTCTCTAGTGCCTATTTATAACTGTTGTTATATTAGACAACTGTTAAACGAGAAGGAGGAAATCAGGCCAAGCAACGTGCCACGAAACCAGAGCTTAACGGCGAATCGTATCGATCCCTTCCTCGTCTGATTCTCATGCGATGCAACACGTATCATGTAGAGGCATGCTTTTATTACTGTGTTCATATTAATCTTACTTATACAACCCCGGGCTCGGGAAAGTCGGGAGAGATATTGAAGACGGGTTGCTGGAACGGTATATTGGATTCTACGCCATATGACATTGAAGCATGACACCTAAGACACTGGGGATACAGGTTACAATATGTGTCAATCATAGTACTGTGGGGGAAGTTGGGGAAGACAGGGGCCCGAAATCAACCGCATTTGCCCCATTCCTGGAAAAATTAGCGGTTAAGTATCCATCAATCACAATCGAGCTCCCCTAATCGCATCAACCTTTAGCCTATGGAGAGTTTCACGGTCGGATCCGTCTTCACTGAAGGTGTGTAGCATCAGTAGATCCGAGGTCAACCCTAATCCCAGCTGCCGCCTCGTAGTGATCTCTATCAGCGACCTGCCGAGTGCAGTATTGTTTGGGCCTCAGTATTAACAATAGAAAAAAGACTTTCGCGACGGTGCGGTTCCAATGGTTTGGTACCGGAAGACGACAGAAGGATCAAGCCTGGGACTTCCGGGCTCATACGAAACTGATAAGTTACAACGGTATCCCAGCCGCGAACTTCTGAAATGCGATGCAAAACACACCTAAGCGACGCCGTTCATCCCACATTTCCAACGATGTCGAACTATTTTTATTCTAAAGAAATCCAGTTCCAGAACATATTCAAAGCTTCGCCTCTTCCCTTCCCCGCTTTCCTCTTAAGAAGAACGTAGCTATTCTTTGGCGAAGGAATCCCTTGACCACACTTCTTAATTTGACCTCCTGATTTTAAATATTCCGAATACCCTTGGTCCAGCGAAGTAGGATATCCAAACCCTACTTGCCTATATCGATTACTTACTTGATTGGGGTGAAGAAATGCTGCCGAATACATGCCATCTTCACTCCTCGGCTATCTCTTACCTCATGTTTATAGAGCGCACCCCAGCTTTCCTCAACTAACTCAAAACTTGTCATCAACACCGGGAATAAAAAGAAGACTGAATTAATGAAAAGTCGAAACGAGATACGGATGATGTCATGCAAGCTCTCGAAAAAATAGGCGCAGAAACTGAAAAGCCGTGATCTAGAAGATACTAGACGATGCATAGAATAAGAAGCTTCATTCACCCGGGAAATCATTCATCACCATTTATAACGCGACTGCTAAAGATGCATAACTCATACTGACCTTGAGCCACTAGCAATGATCACCTTCTCCATTTCTTATAAATGCAGAAGGTCAAGTATTGTCTTGTTCCAAGATTTCGAACAAGATACGACGATCTTGGTAGTGACAAAGGCACTTGAAGCTATGCCGGGAGAAGGCGTAACCTCTTTACCTATCACCCAAAGCACGAATTATCGTATGACTGGTATATCACCCCATCAGCATCAAATATGAGAGATACGGGAGGGTGGAAACTTCCCTTGCTCGAAAAGTTTTAGATTCTCGCACATGAATTCACTGGTATACAACCCCTCACCAGTACTGTGGCGCCGAGTGAGAGCGGGAGTGGCTTGAACACAGCGCCTGGATACATTACCGTGCAGGCATCTGGTCAAATTTTGGTCAAAAATCGCTATCACACGCCTTATATGGCGAAGTGAATATGAAAAAGGGAATCTTCTCCCTATCTCCAGCAATGTTTAGTCACAGAAATGGCAGATTGAATAGTTACACGCAGTAATTCATGTCCTGTTGTAAGACATAGCTGCCGTAGCTTAATGTCGAATGATTGGGCGAGAGGCCACCGATAATGAGCGATAAGTAACCGAGCACAGCGTCATTAGTGTCTGTGCTAGAAGCTGAGACAAGAATAAGCTCTGGACAAGCCAGGCAGCCGAATTAATTGAATGTTGTACAACAACCACGTTGTGCTTCTAATTATACTGCAAGCATCATCTGAAATCGTCAATTTTGACCTATTCATTCAGGCACGGGGTCTAAGTGTTATCTATCTTTAAGTTTTCGATTGACTTGGTTGAACCCAACTCTCCTGAGTGCTGCATATATAAGAGCTCACTATTAACGTTGTGACGAGTCGCTGTAGCGTTACTTCAAGCAGTCGAAGCCACAGCGATCGCCAACAAGCCTTACTCGAAGCCGTCTAATCGCATCCACATTAAATGCGCAGCTGATACGCTTTGCTGCACTACACCTTGGCTTCTGGCCCAACCAACTAACTTTACCACGCCATAATACGACGCTTTTCTGAGGAATTAAAATACGCAAATCGCTTCGAAAAACCCTCTTGCCTTTCTTTGTGCTCTTATAATAAAACAGAACAATAGCTTTGTGCTTTCTTTCATCCCTGGTTGAGAAGAGGGCGTTGCGGGCGCAAAACTGAGACCATGACTCGCAAGATTGTGTATTCTGTCGCCCTGGGCGTCTTTGTCTGCAGTACGTCATTTCCATTTCCATCTCCTCACACCCACCGTATGGTATGGCAGCATGTTGCGAGACACCATTCACACCTAACCACCACCACATCCGAACACACAAGGGCTGTCTCTAGCTGTACCTCTATGACACCAAACATCCTGTCTCACTACTACAAAAGTTGCGCGGCGACGAGATATCCAGAACCTCGGATCCCGCACTTGAACAGCCCTCATAACGCCCCACAGCGAACCAACAACCAAAGCTGACCTCATCCTCACCCAACAGCAACAGCACTGACCCTAACGTCGCTCCTAACGACGCACTGGGTAACATACAGCGTGACGGCGTCGACAGGATCGACATTCTCAAAGCACCTAGGTCTACACGAGAGCTGCTCGTCGGTCGCGGATCCGCGATGTAGGCCCTTCCCCAGCGAAGAAGACTGCCGCGACGACAAGACCTTCTGCTCGCTGTGGCGCAGCAGCGGCTTCCTGCTTTCTTTTGCTACCATCGTCGAGCTCGCCACCCTCGTCACCTTCCTCGTCGTCCTCGCCGGCGGCAAGTTCAAGCGCGAGGGCGGCTGGAAGCTCATCGGTGGCTTCCTGATGGCTGATGCCGTCGTCGAGTTTGCGAGTATGGGTATTGTGGTGAGTTTTGCCTTTTTCTATTCGAGCGCTTGTTTGGTATAAGATGGAATGGGCAGACGTAATCGGGAGAACCTATCCAAACCACCTATATTTCCTCTTATTCAGAATAATGACAGTAATGCTAATTTGATTTGCAATCTATAGGCTTGGCTCTACGAGAACGACTCGCAATTCGTCGTGCCCGGCTGGACCCTCGACTACTCCTTCTACCTCTGCACCACTAGTGCGAGCGTATCCGTGGTGCTGGCTGCGGTCTTGGCAGCCTCGGCATACGTACTACCTCCTGAGGACGATTACGAAAGTCTCGAAGATCCTTTCGACTCCTAGTGCGACGACGAATTCTAGCTGAGGATAACCTCAGCTGCCGCGGAGCGGCCTTTGATATTCACCTCGAAGCATTGCGCTTCAATTGTTGGAAGCTATAGGCAAAAGATAACTCTTTCCTGAAGTAATATTTTCATTGATTTGGAGCGATATATTGTCTGGCGTTTTGGGCGTTAAGAGTAGCATACAATTTGCATCGACATAGGCATCATGAAATGACAGGGGTAACGGAAACTACGTCGAGGAAAATATAATAAGTTTTACGAAATGAGATAGCACTTAATTCCTTTGGATTGTCATGTAACTCGCCCTGATGCGTGAATTATCCATGAATTACTTTTTGGGTATCTTATCCTAATTGAATAAATCAAGGAAGAGCATATTAATGGGAAGATGTTGGATTAGTTTAGTCCTCATCAGAATCATCGGAGTCGGACTCAGATTCTGAGGAAGAGGAGGAGCTACTTGACGAGGTATCCTCGTTTGCTCTAGCGGCCTCATTTTCGTCCTCCTCATCAGATGAACTGGAACTGCTACCGCTTGAGCTGGTGTCGGAATCGGCATCGCTTTCGGACTCGGATTCGGAACTTGTGTCTTCTTCTACGGCCGCCGTCCGGAGTTTCCTTTTCCGCTTGGTTCTCTGACCTGCGTCGTCGTTGAGCTGGAGGCGCTTATCGTCGCCTTGGCCGGATGAGTTCCCGGGATTGTTTCCCTTCTCTGTAGTAGAGGACTCCCCGCTTGCGGTCGTAGTCGTAGTCGTGGTCGTTTCCGAGCTATCAGTTTCAGAGAGTTCATCTAGCACCATTTCTGCGCGCATGCGCTTTACAACGCGCCTCTGCATCTCCATGTCTGTGGTGCGGAGGACATACTCCACCTCGTCGAAGCGTCTCTTCTCAGGCGCCCGGGTCTGGCTTAGGAACGCCCTGATTACCTCCTCGTACTCCTTCTGCTTTCGCTCCGCCATCTCCTTGCCCGACGCCGCGAAGCCGTCGGCGGCCTGCTCCATGTCCTGGGCCTTGATGCCGTTTGCTAGTTCCCGCAATCGCGTCCGCACGCCTCCCTGAAGCCCCTGAATGTACTCGTAGAACACGTTGATATCCGCCGCGGGGATGGTAGTTTCGTCCGCACCCGCGAACACCTGCTCCAGTAGCTTGGTCTGGTGGTTCTTGTTGAACTTCCAATTTTCTCGCGCCGTGTGCCAAGTCCGTAGATAGGCAAGCGCAGGCTCTAGATTGACAGGTGCGGACTTCTTAATTGGCTTTGTAACAACCGCAGTGACAGCGCCCTTCGTTGGCGTCTGTTTCTGTTGCTTGGTTTTCACCGATGCAGGAGTCTGAGGCTCGGCAGTGTCCGCGGCGAAGGACACCGACTTTGCTTTCTTGGGTGTCTGGTGAGAGGTGTGGTCTTGCCAATTGTCCTGCCTTGCCCTTTTGGCCGAATGGTCTAATGCAGGAACACCACCAGAGGCTCTTCTTTTCGCATTGGGGGTAGAGCCGGCAAGGTATGTCCGGTTGCTAGATACTGGTGAAGAAATACTAGTGGTCGTGCTGGCGGGAGGGTGGGTAGCGTTCTGGCTTTGTCCCTCAGATGCAGATTTGAGCTTGAGGCCCAATCGCTTCCAGGCTGGAACTCGCTGCGTTGGCGCGTCCCCAGTGGAGTGAAAGGACGACATGGTGTGAGATTGGGCAGAGCCTGCCGAGACAAATACACAGGCGTGTGTTTGCTATACACTAGAAGGACCGAGAGATAGATCTATATGAGATCCCGCATTAAATGCTTTGAAATTCCCTGGTTGAAGATTCCTGCCCTTCAACAAGGTAGCGGTGGCATGTGAAGAATATTGGGTATCGCTTCACCTCGAGCCTAGATTCTACCACATGAGAATTAGGCTCGTTAGTGTTCATGCAAGACTTATTGTACACGTCGTACTCTCTTAAAAAATAGAAGGCAGCCGCCAATGAAATCGCTGGATGACTTTGAGATCCGCCGAAGATCTAATCGTGAACTGCAGATTGTACTTTGTTAGTTTTTTCTCTTCAACATTTTAGGAAGTGGAGATCCCAACTGCAGATGCCCAGACGCAGGAAAGTTATGAGACTACGAATAAATCCCATTAATCTCAACCTATATGTATAAAACGGGGTAATGGCTTATCAAGAAAACCCACCTTATCGTTTGCCATGGTCCAAGCTCCTCTCTCAGGCAGCTCAACTGCGTAACAGCTTCCCTGTCAACTGCGTTTCGGCGAAGAAGGCTCAAGGCCACTTAGTCTACCTATCGACAACAACAGTCGTTTGCAAATATCCCCCTCCATTATTCCAACACACCCTGCCAACCAGCGAACCCCTCCGCACATTCTCCGTCCGACCTCAACAACTCCCGTTGCAAGATCCCTTTTAGCGAGCTGACGGCGAAGTTCCGCCGTTTCGATATTCAGCGTTCATCATGTCGGGCGGTATGTATTGATTGAGTTTAGAGCTTATTATCTGGCTGGACGTGGCACTAACGACGGGTTTGTCGACAATAGGAAGCGCTGGTTATGACCGGCATATCACCATCTTCTCTGAACAGGGCAGACTCTACCAAGTCGGTATGTTCAGCGATGCGCAGTGATACCCCTCCATATCGATCCCCATACCCTGTGCGACACCCCGAGATCTGGTGAGAAGAGCGGTGAAAGAGCGTTTGCCACTGATACACGCTTTGTTATACAGAATATGCATTCAAGGCTATCACCGCCGCCAATATTATGTCGATAGGCGTTCGGGGTAAGGATTGCGCCGTGGTGCTGTCCCAGAAAAAGGTCCCTGTAAGAAGACATTCAGCCTGCCCAGCTGTTCTGGCCCCCCAATACATGAGGCTGAAGCTTACTCCGCGCTTCAGGACAAATTGATCGATCCTTCATCCGTATCACACATTTTCCAGATCTCGCCATCGGTTGGCTGTGTCATGACCGGCTCAATTGCGGATGCCCGTGCATTTGCTCAGCGAGCCCAGGGTGAAGCGGCAGAGTTCCGCTACAAGTATGGATATGAGATGCCATGCGACGTCCTAGCCAAAAGATTGGCCAACATCAGCCAGGTGTACACACAGAGAGTATGGTTACGCATGGATTCCATTATGAGCGTCCCTGCTGATATGATGAACAGGCATACATGCGTCCTTACGGCGTTGCAACGACATTGATATCACAGGATGCTGAATTCGGGCCGCAGCTCTTCAAGTGCGACCCCGCAGGTTACTACGTCGGTTACAAGGGTACAGCAGCTGGTCCCAAACAACAAGAGGCGCTGAATCATCTGGAGAAGAAGCTCAAGAACAAGGACCATGCCGAAGGCAGCTGGGAAGATGTCGTGGAACTGGCCATCACCACTCTCAGCACCGTTCTTAGCATGGATTTTAAGAAGGGAGAGATAGAAATCGGCATAGTTGGAGGCCCTAGGGCGGACGGCAAGGAAGGTACCGACCCGTCCTTCAGAACCCTCACCGAGGAAGAGATAGACGATAGGCTACAAGCTATTGCGGAGAAGGACTAGTGGCCGGTGCCGCGGCGGGTATACAGCGTAAGGCTGAATCTCCGTTGATGTAGCAGATTCGTCTGCCCAGTGGGGGTTGGTTTGCCACACCTTGTAGCCCTGTCGATGGGGGCTGGGATATTATGATATATGTTCCCAGGACCTTGTATGCAATAAGTACCATGGCGTCCAATCAGGCGTTTAGCAAGCAATTCGATTTCGACGTGACCCCAGTCGTCAGTTGTAACGGTCTCGTTATATTTACTCACCGCAGGTCATGAGCGTAGTCAGAATATTCTGACCACATGTTGTACATGACGAGAAGTAGAGAGGCTGATGAGCTGAACTTAGCTAACCATGACGCTCTCTTGGTTCTCTTGGCCCCCAGTTATGCGCATGAAGTTGCCGCCTAAATTGAAGTATGAATCCAGAAGAGATAGGTAGTATTACAAAACTATGGCGATTATTCGATGGATGTTTACAAAGAAACAATCGAGAAGTCAATTTTCACCAGATTAGGTACATGAAACTCAGCCGCCAAGTTCGTCCCATGACAGTGGGACCTCGCTCCGGAGACAAGGGGTTTGACACCAGCAGAAAGCATGGGCGCGGCGTGGCATGGGCAGGGATAGTTGTATGCACACGACACTACCTCTCAGTTAGACGACGGACTATACATCTATACATGTGTTGCTATGGCCGCATGTGAATAGAGTTGCAATTATTCAGCACTGCCTAAGTAGGCAGCTAGCACCAAGGAGGTAATATTGATACTGAAATACGCGCAGTGCATGGGTAGAGCGGTTGAGTAAGACGCTACTAACTCAAGGGAGATCTATAAGATGCAAGCTTTCTTTTGGGATCTTTTTTTCTGTTAATTCTCCGATGCAGTGTCATCATTGTCTCAATATCCCAGGTAGTATAGGTAGGTAGGGCAGGCAGGTAGGCAAATCATTAATAGTACCCAGGTAAATAATAATGTCCAAGGTAGTATCTGGGCTTTTTTGGTTTATAGTTTATAGAAGCAGTGAAACAGCAGCCGTCTATCTGCCAGGTATATGCAGATCGGTATGATGACTGGCAGCTGTGTTGGGTCCAAGGGAGCGGCTAATGGGCCCCAGCAGTAGCCCCAGCGCCAGTGACAGGCCCAATGTTGCAATATAATACCCGTTCAGCTCTTCCCTTTATAGTGGGCTGCCGTGGCTTGGACTCAACTGCGCTCTTTCATTGGGCCGACTCTTCCCACACAACTTCGCGATATCCGTCTAAGTACCCATCTGAACCCTCTGAGCCTCCATTTGCTTTGTCCCATTACACCTGACAACCTCGCTGTATCGGGATTAACGTAGTTGTTAGTGGCGCGCTGAATACCGTGCGGCTTGTCTCCTCTTGTGCAGGTATGACAATGCATAACCTACCTGCCAGTTCGTCAGTCCATGACATTATGGCATTCATTCATCGTGTGGAGCGCTGGACCGTCCCAAGCGTCCGTCGAGGGCCTTGCAGATGAGGCGTCAAATGCCACGAGATTGGCCCTGCCTAGCGGGTTGAGTCCCTTGCGGATCTGGGTCTAGTTTGTCTCGCGGAGTAATAAGCGAGGATCTTCGTCCAGCTCTGTTAGGATTTCCCAGGTTTGAGCTTGAAAGTGTTTGTAGGGATAGTTACGTCGTTAGAAACTCCGATTCGATGCCGGCTCCATATGCGTTGTGGTCTCGGGAGCTGGGGCCGTGTGTAGTCTAACGTCCCTTGCCCGTCTATGGAACACCATGGCCCAAATTGCACGTCAGGAGTTTGTCGATAATCGAATCTGTCTTAGCCTCAGGATAAGCTCAAGCAAACCTCACAACTTGTAAGAGTCTTGAAAAAGTATACAAAAACTGCGTGCTCTCTTCGAAGTTGCATCGATTCAAGATGAAGCGTCTTCAACGTACTCCTCATAGCTGTCAGAGACACTGCAGCAGCCTCGCCGCTCTTTGCTTCATTAGCCCCTAAACCTATTGGCGACCTTTTCTTGTCCGGAAACCTTTAATACCTATCAAATCGCTCTCCTAATTCATCTGCTTCGACCTCAGCCTCTGGCACTTACCGGCATATTCCTCCTTTAGTTAATTTCCCTCGAGTTTTATCTTTGAAGACAATTATACAACATGGACGGATGTAAGTGCAAAGGACTACGGACACCCGACCAGGGTTACCGGACTTTCGAAGGCATCGTCAGGACCATCCCATTTCTAACCACAGGCCCCTTAGTGAACGAATACCGGACGGCACGGGTTGCCGAAGTTCTCTCCGACTTTCGAACTCTCCAATACTACATCGCCGCGGCACCGACGGAGCCACTCCACACCGAGGATTATCACACAGAGGGTTGGGCAGCATTACGACAATGTGCTTTGGATGGCCAACACATCCTGAACTGCGCGGCGGACGTTACCGTGCCACACGCACGCGGCGGCGAAGAGGAGCAAGCAAAGGCGGAGCTTAAGCAGTGCGTCTACACGATTCCGAGTGCGAAATTAACTCACGGACAACCTAATACTGACCGAGCGGCATTGTAGGGTTCTATTAGACGCCATTGCTCGAAGACATGAAGCACAGAAGATCTACCTTCGTCAAGCTGCTGCGCAGAGATGGGTTGAATACCGGGAGCAGGTTCTCCAGGGGCAGCGACCGAGTTCATCGAACCGACGACAACTAAGAGCTTGTGACGATCAACTTCGAAGAGTATGATGAACCCCAACCTTCATCCCTCTAGACTAGATCAACATTCGATACGGACATATACCTTTGAAGCATAAGCGTGTCGAGTTTCAGCTAACACTCCCTTCAGGAGCTGTCACAAATCGCGGATGAGACTATCTACCAAGAGCTTCAAGCTTCTGACATAGCTATGGGTCGCTGGACGGCTGAAGACCCAAGTCTACGAGCAGTGCAACGCTGGATACGAGCACGCCCACAAATGGGATAATGCGCGCACGATGTCAAACTCGACGTGACGCCGAGAAGAATCTATTGCCCTCGACTGCTGAAACGATTAAGGAGCAAACGACGACCCTCAGCGAGGGATAATCAACAGATATTTTTACTTGACACAATGAATTAGGGATGGGATAGGGACACCTGGGTTTGGTTGGACATGGGACACAGGACATGAAAAAGGGGCTGGTCCCTTCACAAAATTTTACGGCGAGAGGAAAATGGCTCCTGGATGAGCTTACACGGATGCTCCTGGTTTGGCTACAGTCTAGATGACTCTGGCTTGAGCGATCCCTGCGTGTGTACACCAGATACCATCCGAGGAGGTGAAGCCTGATTGTTCAGGAGGTTTGCCTTGGAAACTGTACAAAAACACTATCTACGTGTGCTGCTTGTACATATCCAAAACACTAGATGTATATACCCATAGTACGACAAAAGGAGTCTAAAAAATGCTTATTATGGATTACCCCTACCATCATCAACTTGCACATGCTTGTGAACATCTGTGTCCGGATGACGAATGCCAAACTAGCTACTCATCATAATTAGCCCTCTTAACCTCTCCCATCCCGCACCGGTCAGACTAGTTTCCGATGCCAATACCCCGGCCAAGCTGAGAGGCAAAAAAAAAAGTGACTAATCAACCCACTGATTGGGGGTCCATCTCCACGATGTGGCTTGATACGAGGCCGACGAAGGTTGGGAACGCCCGGAAGCCTTGTCATGGCGTAACGGTTGGCCCAGAAGGCTGCCACCTATTTTCCCTAGCTTCGGCCACCATTTGACGTGATTTCGCGGCGTGGCTTTCGAAAGGCAAGCCATTGTGGAACCTTAAGCCAGACGAGGAACCACATCGTTGGCGCCAAAAAGCTAAGCAGGTGGTTAGCTAACCCGGTCTGTCGGATGAAACATCTTCAGCTCGTTTCTCTCTTGCATACAATTACGGCTTTAGGCAACTAGCAAGTCTCCTCTTTGGGACTTAGACAAGGCCGAATTGAGCCCCGTTTACTCCATACTCTGAAAACTAACAAGCGGTGACAACTCTACAGGAGAATCTCCATACTATACTAGGTTAAGTTGTTACGTATGCCGCTTTACCCGGCCACGTACAACTAAGTAAACGGTCGTGATAGAGCATGGCACTAGTAGATCGCGGCATTTTTCTTTCTTTCTTTTGGCGTTTCAAAGCCTCGTCTAACGTTTCTCAGTTCTACACTAACTTAACAATAAAAAAACATCAAAACGTTAGCTATCCCGCGCGCTAAGAATAACTATACTTGCACAGCCCGGCCAAGCTTTACACTAGGTTCGCCAAGACATTCGGTGGGGTTGCCCTATTCGGAGTTAAGGAGCCGCCTGAAAACCAAACGGCTTCGGGCTCCCTCAATTGTGCTTACTTACACGTCAACAAACACAGCTGTAAGTGTGCGGATATGCAATGCTAGTCTAATTTCAAAACGCAACGTTTTTGGTTTCGGATTAGTATGATTAGACTAATACTCTCAAGTGGCAAAAAACTGTACATGGAACTTATCAATCACACGCCGAAAAATAGCGGTCCCTCGTATTGCCGTCACCGTTGTCAACGTACCTAGGTAGCTTATTATCGTTGATCGAAAAGGCCCTATTACATGTAGATGTAGATACCGTGTACAGATAGGTGATAGCTTCGATGTTAGTCTGCACGGTTTACAAGCACCCGGCCCATGGCCATTTTGTTGCAGATAGAATTAAGTTATCGAGCAATATAGAATCAACGGATCGGAGCAAGATAATTCCTACCGCCCGGGTGGAGGTATAATAGTACTAGTCTAATTCACCGATTCCAGGGCTGTGGCCCGTGGGAGCCCTGGATGCGGGTAGATAAGGTGAGTTAAGGTAACTAACTCCACTATATCCAGATGTCGGGCCACTACAGCCTAATCCTGTTTGATGCAATTATTACGGATATCCAGATGTCTTGGTACAATCTATAGAAAATATTTTTATCAAGAGAATCACTCTGTCTTCAGGCATCACCCTAGAAGTTCGTTCTTGTCATACATTCGTATGCGCGTGGCACTCCGCTAAGATCATCTTCGCTTGCATGTGAGTGAGGCCTCCAGCCGATCAGGTTCAACCACCAAGCCCTAAGTCGGTAAGTCCGAAATAAACACATCTCCAACCATCGGCCATCTTCTATCGAATTTCAGCATGTCTCTACCTACCTACCTACCTACTTAGTACATACATGGATCCACTCGCCTCGTGAATTGACGACAGCGAATACCTCATTCTCATCGCTGAAGTCCCTTGCGTCAACTCGTCGCTGTTTATGATGTCAGCGCAAGCCATAGTAGCCATGTTTAACTACGATTCTCGTCACTAATCACCCGCTTAGAGTTATCCCGGTGAACTATTGACCAGTGAATCTCTCGAAAAACAATGGCAGCCACATCCCTTTGCAGGGTTTGCGAGGATCCCCTCGTCGTTGAAGTCGAGGATGAGGACGGTGACAACTCCGAACAGCAGACTGTCCCAGATGATTTGGAACTTGCCTGCGGTTGCCACTTTCATTGGCAGTGTCTCCTTGACCAATCCTCAGACGTAGCCATATCATTGAAGTGCCCGTCTTGTCAATCAACTTTGGCTGAGAACAGTGCCGGGCCGTCCGTGACGAATCCGTTTCTGCAAGCGAGGCCAGGCGTGGCCATTCTGACAAGGTATACTAATGAAGGCGGCGTTCAAGAGGCATTGGACATATTACCAGCCATAACGGAAGAGGCGTACTTGGAAGCCAATCCTGAGGCTAGGCCTGCACGCGCCTTCCATGTTATGTGTGGCGAGGGTGATGTTGATGGCATCGTTGATCTGCTTCGAGACATCGAGCAAGGGAGTGGAGAGGAACCCGGACTCACTCCGGCCCAACTTATTCGCTACCAGGATCCTCTTGCCAATATGAAGAGCGGTCTTCATCTCGCCATCGAGCAAGAAAAGGAGGAGGTAGTCTGGTTGTTGCTTTGGATTGCTTCTCCTCTGCGCACAGATGCTTTTCCCGGGCCACTTCGCGAAATTGCGCAGGCAATGGGCTTACAGCGGCCAGTTACACCGCCATCTGATGATATTCGCGCTCTTAAAGACGACCGGGGCCGTGCAGCTGAAGCTATTGCGGAAGAACGGGAGGGACCTTGGGTGGCTCTCCTACGGGCCAATGTGCTTCATCCTGGCTCATCATGATCAGCTACAACGCAACCGTATGCAGGAGCAAATACCTCTCTGATGGTAGCCCTCCGTTCTCGAAGCAGAGGTTTGGGGCGCCATCATCAGCGTGTCAACCTATCATCAGACATAGAACACATACAATGGATATGCAAGGTCATCAAAAACCACTACGATACTCCCATCATTATGGATCCGTATGAGCCAAGAACGTCGTCTCGTCTCGTCATGCAAGTGCCAACCACCTCATTGTTAATTGACCCTGCAACTATCCATTCATCAGCACCACAACTATGGATATCCACTATCTAATACGTTTGCCATCTTGCCGGGGGTGTTCGTCCAATCTTTTGACCATTGAGACATGATGAGATGCAATGCAACCTCACAAAATGTGGTACAGTAATAATTGGTGGGTACTTGCCTGCACCCCTGGATTACCAAGTGATCTCCCCGCATTTGATGTATTTCTATCTTGTCTTTGCTATTTTCATTTTTCTATGTGACGTACCCCTTTCTCTGAAAAGCAATGGCCGAATTGTGCACATCTACATACGTGGGTATCATTCGCCTAGCTGCATTACCTTCACGATGATTTGAAAAAATCGGTTGCAAGTATTCATGTTACTATAAACTGTGTGCAAGAGAGGCTGGCTGTGTCTTCTTAGTCAATTGGATCCATGTGTTGGAAACGCAGCTAGGAGACGGGACGGAGTTGTCTCTCCAGTTTGGTATTCTATCCACATATTCCCTGCGTGCCACATGGAGACACATGACTTTCTTCAACATATACCGTTCCCAATTGTGGGTTACCCCTGGATATGCTTTAGCATGTACTAAAAAAAAGTCCGAAAAAATGGTCTGCAGACTTCGGGCCATGGGCGTTACGATACTTACATACATGTATACGTGCAGCATTTCAGTGACTTGCAGTTAGGCTGCGCGCTCGGTGCACCATTTCCCCTCACGTTCATGCACGATTCTCGAAAAGGGTGCAGAATTTGCAGAATTGGGAAAAAGAGAGACTGGGATACTGCTTTCGTCCGACCCCTAATTATCCCGTTCATTGTTGGGTTACTGGCATCTGCAGGTCGCTTCAAATGTGATGGACGCTGGTTGTGGCTTTTGGGCGGGCAGTTGAAGATGCAATGGTCCTGCGCTGTGGAGTGCATTTTACTACCCTCGGCTCTGCCCTTCTGGGCTGTAGTAAGTATTTAATGGGGAGAATATACCTTGTTGAAGCTAATGCGTAACACAGACACACACTCGACCCGTTGCGTATTTACCCGGCTTTAAACGGATGTGGAGCGAAACCGCAAGGCTGGTCGGTCGCTAACTAGGCGAACCAACAGTTGTGGCTTTATCTTCCTGCGAATATATGAGCAGGGAGCCAAGAGTTTCAGTAGGTCTGTTACTGGGAATGCAGTCCGGCAGTGCTCCGGAGATGTTCTGTAAATGGGTTACGCCGGATGACCTGCAGGAATGCTCAGTTTTCTCCGTGAGCTCGGACTCGAGGGCAACAAGATCGCACATCAGCTAACGAATTCAAGCAGGTAGACCGACGGATTATGGAGATCGAGACCGAGATGTGAAGCTCGTGGCCTTCACCGCCATCAAGGTGTGGGGTCTACTTCGTCCCGTCTTCCAACTTTCTCATGTCCGTGCCCTTGAATTCGCAACACCATGTGGTATAGGAAAATCTGGGGTTGGAATTGCGTGGTTTTTTGCCGCTTCTCATGCAAGCACTTCCGCACAGATCAAACGGTATCTGTAAGCACTCTAAGAGCCCCAGACGCTACCACTCTTCACGACTGCGGCTTTCCGCCATGCAAGCACTTTAGCTTCAAAACGGACGAAGTGAGCCAAAAAGCGGTTGTGCAACGCTGATGCGACCAGAAGAACCCTTACTGTGTGATTCCAAGCCGTCCACCCCGCCGCTTTCCCTTGTTCTTCGATCCCCGTGATCGTCTTCCCCGTCTGTGCTCTGCGTCCCGGCCTGGACGTTGCTTGTTCGTGCCGTGTCTAGCATGGAGAATTTCCCGTGTCGCTGTCGCTGTCCTCCCTGCATGGTATGAACGGGCGGGACGGGACGAGTCTGGACGGGCTAGCTCGTACGTTTGCTTTAATGGCGATATTGTACCCTCCCCCGTCGATAGGGCGCAAAAACGTCCCTGGAAATTCATTCGGACGGTTCGCACGCTACAGGCTTCCCTACGCCTATGCACATGAAAATATCCGAGAGCAATTCGGACGGTCAAGGTCTAGATGGGACCCCTCTTAATTGTCCGATAGTGGCGGCTTGCAGCCTCATGACACGGGTGTAACGGTCACAGGTGTGCATGTCTCTGAAGACTACCTTGGTCACCACTCGGTGGATCAGAATGAGTTGTCAAAACCTCAATGTTATGTTGCACGGGACAGGAGACGCACTACAAGTTTTCGACTGAAGTCTAATCGGATCTTATGGTGACCCCGGGTGTGAAGCTATCTAAGAGCCGTGCGGGTTGAATCCTCGGTGTGCCTACTTGGGATTTGAATGGAAACCTAGGCAGTTTACAAATCTTGGCTCCTAAGGTGAGGGTTGCGGCGAGGGGGAAGTGTGTGTAGTATGTGCACTCCTGATAAATGGATGCTATCTGCAGAAGTATAGAATCCTCAACATGGTTTTGGACATCTTATCACTGACAGATATCTTATCCAAGTTGATAAAGCGTTAGAGATAAGCATAATAGATCTATGTCTGAAACGCGGCTTGAGACGGGACGAGACGCCTGGGACGGGAAAGTCGAAACGAAACAAGGACGGCACGGGGCGCCGAAGAAACGACTTTCTTGCCGGGGTGGGCCTCGTGTTTTCTCCCCAATAGCTTAAATCCTCCGGAGCCTTTAGCATTGATGGAAAATAGATCAGATGAAGGATCCTGGGGGAATGAGGAGGTGAAGGATGAGCAAGTAGCTAGATAGGCGACTAGGAGCGGCAAATGCGGCCAAGTTATGTAATGTAGACTTTCAAGCGGTAGTTGGATAAATATTCTACAGTAGCGTTCAGATCAGATAAGCAAAAAAATGGGATATTCCTCGCAAACAGTACATGATTCTGGAAACTCTTAGCAAGAATCCGAGAATCAACGCGGGGGATCTTTATTTCTTGTGTTACCTGTTACCTTGTCTTCGGCGATTCTATCTACCTTACGGTGCGTGCGGTACAGTAAGTTGTGGTGGCTTAGATCTAGAGCTCTCGGGAGTTGGGGTTTCAATTTGTGGAGGATTCGCCAGACAGAGAATGATGGGATGAAAAGGTCCAGATCGGGAAGGATTCCTCCTAGCTCGATTCATTCCGCTGTTGTCGTCATTCTGTCGAAGGAAGGAAGCTCTCCCGTTCTGTCAATGGGATTCTATTCCTCTTTTTCCAGCCATACGTGTGGCACGTACAACATCTCGCGATGCTGTATAGTCACAGATTGGTAATAGTGGGATGGATTTTCTTATCTGATGGGCGCAGAAAGCCAAACACGCTAAGTTAGCTTGAATGGGGGGCAACGACGAATTGTATAAGTGTAGGTTCATCGTTACACGCAGATATGTCGTCAATTCGAAACTTGTGGCTTTTTGGGTGGACTTGCGTAAAAAGGCAAGGTGAGATCCATTCGTGCACGTGGTTTGGGACAGTGGCTTGGGGGTCGGGAGGTAAGTGGCTGTCGGCCAGGGTCTGGGTTGCTTCTTTCTGTTAGTTCCTTCGGAAACGTGCCCGTGACTCGCATGAAACGAATATACTTAGAAACAAGAGCTGGGTTTTTGCGAATGTAACGCAGCACAACACATCGCATCATGCTGGCCGCACGACTTTTCAAACTCGCTGACCGTCGAGCCCGAAGATCGCCGAATACGAGCGTCCAATGACCAATGCAGCATTTACGGTGAAAGATGCAGTGTGAGTTGCAGATGATGAGCATATGTTGTGTAAATTTTTACTTCAATTGGTTATTGATATTGTTGATCGCTATGAAGCTATCTCAAGCTTGCATCAGCTTCTTGTGCCCCCATCAGCTTACCATGTCTGGTACGACAGGTCTCTATCCCCTTTTTCTGTGTGCACCCCATCTCCCTCCCGGAACGAGAGGCGCCTTCGTTAGGCTCCTAGTAAATACAGAATAGGCAAATAACAAGTAAATACAATGGGATAATGGCCCCGATTCGAATGATTACAGTAATTCAGTTCAGTTCGGCCGTCAAATACAACTGACATGAGACGGTACCTAGCGCACTGGGTATCTTGGCTGCCGTTCAGTCGTGCAAAATATGAGGCAAACTCCCAAACGCCGAGAGATGATACAGGGTAAAAGCAATAGGAAAAAAATTGTTCCGAATGGAATGGAATGGGTGAGAATGAATAAATAAAATTGTAGGTAAAAATGATTGTCCTGGTATGCTTGAATGATAAGCCAATAAATGGTGTATATAATGCCGCTCATGCAATGATGGAAAATGATTGTATGCTGGCCGGCCGTGAATCATGAGAATAGAACAAAAAAAGATCGTGAGAATGAATGTGCAAATGTGTAGTGTGTAATAATGGCCGTAGATCATACATGATACTATGGTTGCGGTACCAGTCGCAGCCATGTTTTGAGGAAGGTTTAAGCGTTGATGGTGGTCTGTTGGGGCTGAAATACAGCCGAGGTAAGGAACACATCGCCGCCCCGAGTCGGCGAGTTCTTCATTGGCGGCGAAGGAGCAGGCGGCGAAAGTGGTTTGGGTCTGCTGCTGAAGCCTCTTGAGCCATTCGACGGGTCGTTGTAACCCAAGACGTCGTGGCTGCGGGCGTGCTGTAACGCTTTCTTACGAGATTGAAGCGGTCGCTGCGAGACCGGCCCAGGGCTACCAGCGTCGTTGTTGAGCTTGGTGAACTCGTTTTCCACATCTGCGAGAAGAGCGTAGACATCACTGTCGGCGTAGATGCGGATGCTTTCCATTCGCTCGAGGGCCGACTGCGTGGTGCCGCTAAGGCGACTTCGGTGCGACTTGCCGTCCTCGTTCTCCTCTTCGATGATGGCCGATGGCACGCGGGCGACAACTCGCTGGGGCGAGGATGAGGGGGATGGTGACGAGCAGTCGAGGAACGTAGCACCTTTGGTGGGGCTACGAGGCGGTGTCGAGACATCCGCGGCATTGGGTTGCATCCGCACGCCCATGGCCTGTTGCAGGCTCTCATTGGTACCACCGAGGCCCACGTTGGTGGCAGACATGGCGGCAGCGGCAGCAACGTGCTCCAGCAGCTTCTGTCTAACGCGCGTGCGGCGGTTCTCGGCGTGCTCAAGCTTGGTCACCCAGTCGTCAATGGAGGCATCGAGCTCTGCTAACGTCTCCTCCTGCTTCAGCATGGCTTCGTAGCTAAACTTGGCCACGCGTGGCGAGCGCAGATACTGGCAGACGCGCGATTGAAGATTACGGCGCCCGGCGCGAAGAGATGTGTATGTGTGACGAAGATATTCAGTTCTCTCGTCAAGTTGACGGAGCTCCTGTTAAGCATTAATATACCAGATTCGTTTCATGCGGCAATATACTCATTGACTCACCTTAGAAAGGTTATCCACGTCCTCCTTCCTTAATACCTCGAACCTCGCGGCCTGGCCAAGAGCCTGCTTTTGCAAATGACCGAGCTCTGCTTGGTCTATAGTCTTCATAGCATTTTTGGGTCTGTATCCTTGGGGTAGAGTCTCGAACGCTCTCCTATCGGAACTTAAGCTCCTTTTCGACTCGGCCCGTTTGTGAGTGGCGCCAATAGGGGTACCGTCCGTCCGCTTTCGCGGGCGGCCACGCTCCATTATGCTTGCCGTGTCTGACTGTCCCCTCTTATGGGCCATTGCGGAAGCGCTGCGTACCTGTGCATCTGGTTCAGGTTTAGGATTTGAGGTGATTTCTGTAGTGCCTTGAGGTGCCACGGCCTGATGGGATTTCTCCCAAGGGGATTCGGCGCGACGTGACTCCGGAGGAGCAGATACCGGAGTTGGGATGGTTGGAGTAGTCATATACGTTCCAGCAGACCTCGGAGTCGATGTCGTGGCAGAAAGAGGCGTGAAAGGAGTGAAAGCTCGAGTCAGTGGTGACTCGTCTGGGCGAGGAGGTCGTACGGGTTGGTCCTGTTGATTACATCCTCCTGATCTGAGCCGGCTCAGTGAGAGTTTTCGAGCAAGCGAAGGAAATGTCCCAATCTGGCTGGGAATTGTGAGCGGTGTTAGGTCCTTAGGGGACAGCGGTTGCCTGGCTGGTAAGGCGGCAGCTTTTGATGTAGTTGATGTACCCTTATGTCTCATCGTCTCTGAAGTCTCATTTGAATCTTTTGGTTCTGCACGTAAGTTTAGTCGCAGAGTATTGACAGGGGTACTAATTGAACGTTCATGAAGAGCTGGCCGTCCTGGAATCGTAGCTAGATATTGTTAACACTAGATATAGTTCACATTGTGCTCACAACTTACGGGAGTCCATTGAAACTTCTTGAACCGTTGTCATAGGTCCAAGTTCAGGGACACTGACCTTCCTCCGCCGGGTCAAGTTCTGTTGCTTGATCCTAAGTAGAAGTCCATTTGATATCCCTGATTTTTCTGGTTTCTCTGGAGATTGATTCATCGCAGCGCCGCATGCTTGATCCAGATCAAGAGGTTTCGCTGCCGTAACCGGCGGCAGCTGTCTATCTTTGGGAAATAGTTGATACTTGCGCCCTTCTTGGTGTTGCATCCTCCAAGCCGACTTCTTCTCATCAGCAGAGTGAATAGAGACTAACTGCATTGAACAATTCATGAGTTATATTGACTCTTGACAGAAGACCATAGTGAAGTTGCATGAGAGCTTACCGAATCGGTGGAAGCTTTGGCGGAAAAGGTATTTGCTATATAGCTTCTAAGGCTATTGGTTTCGCCATCGCTTTCTATCATGCAAGCCGCTATATGGGCCATATCCACACTCGACCCTACGTACAGACAGACTGTAGGCCGCAAAAAGAAATGAAACGGGTCTATGCTTAAAAAACCTGGAAAAGATCTTTCGCAACAGGAAATGATAGGTTGGCAAATAAGACGATTAAGTGTACAATATATATTTTAGTTAAAGAAGAATGGGCGTGTGTCGAACATAGCCGGAGGTGAACTATTGACAAGGTTTCTCTTTCGAGACGAGACGACGGCAAGGGAATGCAGGCACTTTGGGAATGGATGATATGAAGATGAACATATAGCAGCAAGAAACAGATTATAATGACGGTTGTGGGTTGCAGAAGATGCCTGTGCTTACTGCGGGTAATATAGCTTCGCGTGCATATGTATAATATGTCACTTGCAAGGTGTGAAGAGACCTGTGCCCTGCCCTTTCTTTGCGTGAAACGAGAACGAACCTGTAGGTATCTCTTCGAGGAATCCGTGCCGAGTTATGTATGTGTATGGTACGGCAGCTCCAACTCTACCGTCAAACCCTTGCCATCTATTCTGGGCCCCCATGAGGCCGTCACTCGTGGTGATGCTCACTTGCTGTAAGAGATCGAGTGCAGGACACTATTCCCAATCCCTCGTGCGGCGTACCTTTCTGCTGTACAAGTCGCCTTAGTGTGGTGTAGTGTGACGCCAATTGATAGAGCCACGATACTACACTACCCCGGGGACAGATGGTGTCGGGGTTGCATACCATAATAGTTTACTGGACCCAGCAGGCAACTAGAAAGGGGTTCCAGATCCTAGACTAGATTTCTGTAAGGACAGGGGTCGCTGAAACGACATACCCTGGTAGTCCACCAGGGGCACTACTGGATAGTTGCTTTGACCCCCCGACCGCCAAGACTCTCTCCGACGAATACCTTGCAACCGAGCACAGTACCTACTCACGTCGAGTCCCCCCATGTTGCAGAATGCTCAGGACCAGGCCTGTCAGCGTGACAGAAACTGCTTTTGTAGAGGGGGAACAGCGAAAACAAGAGTGTGAATTACAAGTAGAGTGGCAGTGTTTCCTTGAAGGTCTTTTCGCGGTGGCGATATTTCGCAACCGCTAGTTCGCCCTTCACGAACCAAGATCTATACTATACTTGTAGATAAAAATAAAAAGGTAATCTAGCCAGGCCATGACTCGAAGATTGGGCAAATTACAGTAGAAGAGATCGCAACTCTTGGCATTCAGGGAACAGTTTGTTCCACTCTCACCCGTAAAGTTACGGTTTCTATAGCTAGAGCAAAAGCACATCATTTAGTAGCTAGGTGCACTGTCCGTATCTCCGGTACGGAAGACCCTGTCGGGGTCTAAATATATGGATTCGCAGTACTGCATATTTGTGAGGCATAGCGAGGTCACCAATATGATCCGCTATCACCGTAGCATTGGATTGAAGGAGGAGCGGTGAGGATGGGAATCTTGATAAGACGTGTGAGATTTAGAAGATAAGTGCTCCCAGGTAATAGTTCTCAGAACAATGTTGTTCTACGGCGCATGCAAGAGCTGGATTAGATACTTACTCTCATCACATATGGCCTGCTTGCTGCGTATATCTAGTCGATAAGAAGAAAAAAATATGCAGTGCAAATGTTTCCTTGATAATTGTCACCTGGAACCAATAGGAACTCTGACTGATATACTACTATAGGCAAGTGGATGATAACAGAATGGGTTATGAAACGAAAGTCAATATGATACTGATGGGCGTGTTTTGGACATACTATGAACCTGGATCCCCTCCTCCGATGTCGACGGGGAAGCTTCCTCACTCAAATACCGACATCATATGCACTCATGCAGCCCATAATCATGATTAACTCAACTACCGTTGCACGTGCAGGAATACGTTCTTCCTTCATAGCGACATACAGTATGCAGGTGGTTTCTAAAACAGTCCAAATGTATAGGTCAGCACCAGTGTGGCTTGCATTGAAACTTCTCGAGCTCCCAGAAATGTTCGCGATCGCCACACCGAAAACGACTGGAAAAGCTTCACATCAGCCACAGCGTCATAGAGCCAGAAGATGGGATTTTCGGACTTCGAACTTGAGTCTTTTTGGGTCTACGAATTATCCGAAGTTCGTGTTTTAAGACCCAGGACTCTTCGCCGGTAACGAAGCCTGCAGCTAGTTGCACGCCAACCCATTCTCGAAAGAAGATTGACAGTACAGCATACATACAGCGGAGAATTTACCTCGTGGGTAGAGGTTTCAGGAAATTTGTACCCACAGAACGGGCGACAACGGTTAACCGGCTGCCCAATGCTTCCGCATGAATCATTTTTCGGGGAAGATTAAACACCCATCGATGAATGCATAAAGACAATGGCACACAGATACTAAAAACGGGCTAAACACGAAATTATATCATGATTTAGAGTTAAGGCACATATTACACTCAAAGATAAAGTGCTGATCTCTTCAGTCGACATCGGCACACGTCCCGCGTGTCTCAAACCGGTGACAAATCGGGAAGGTTTCGTAATAAGATCCTCGCCACTATGATATGTTCACCGAGCTCGGAACCCGGGGAAGCTACACTCAATACGCAGCGATCCCTTCATGCGTCATGGTTCATAGATTGCGTACAAGTCGTTGCGTAGCGACCAAAACGCCAAACTAGCTATCTCACCACGTACGCCTGGACTCGCTGTGACTGCGCATTTCGATAATGCTCAATCGTGATACTGAGCGGATTACATTGGCCAGAAGTATTATACATATAGATTGTTAATTATTAATATCTTGTCGTGGCTTACTGCCATTGGCGGTCATTGAATTTGGTAACCTCGCTTAAGGTCACAAATGTTAGCGAAGCTAAGAATGGGTAACATGGAGGCACGATGAAGAAAGACTCTTGCTTTGCTAGATGAATTATATAGCTTTATAGCCTCTACCCAGTAGTGTATTATACGGGTTGCAAGAGTGTCAAATAGCTAAGTAACTCCGAATCAATGCCGTCATTCCTCCGTAAGCGAGTTGAATGCTGACCGGAATCGAGAATAAACGGCTTGGCACTGCCCCAGATCAGATTCTGCAATCTCTCAATCTCCTATACTCGGATAACACTTCTTTTCTTGGACTTCATCGTCCGTGCAGGTAATGGGTGAAAAGTAGCGCATGGGTATGACGATGGCTTCCTGTAATCCGTACATCTGTAGTTATAGCGCCAACAGAATGTTCTACTTCTATGGTGGAAGTTTGATAGAAGCCTATGTTATAGACGGGGCTACGAAGCCAAGCCCGCTATCCCTGACAGTGGAGGGAGATCAGCCAGGAACAGTTCTTAAAATGGACCTATCGGGGTTGAACCATCATCTGCTAGACTACGGAACTTCCCATCCCAGGAACCAGTCGGGATCGAGTTTGTTGCATTGATGTCGCTAAGCTAAAAGGGTCTAATTTGCCCATAATCATTTAAAGTAATAGACTTTGCGACTCTTTGATACTACGCAAAGAACCCCTCACGTCAATTCTGATATTGTAGCGTGAAAACACTCTACTGAACGCCATGCGACGTCATGAACAAATTTTCTAACTAAGTATGTGAGGGCTGGTGTTTCGGCTTGGCTGCATGCAAACAGGAGCGGAGCTAGTCCTGAGAGATGAGCCCTGGACATGAAACTATCCGTTAGACTCTGTTTCAAGACCCGGACGACTCGCCCCGATGAGATGGGATGAAGTGAACGTCAAGACGGTTTTCTGCGGGGCTCCATGCGGTCTCCAAATTTATCTCCCGGCGACCGAAAACCTGCTAGTCTATGGTAACAAGTTACTCAATACTGGTTAGGATGCTGTGGCGGCGTGGGAGTGGCCAGGATAGAAGCACACTAGGATTACAGTAAAAATGCATGATACCGTAGTAAAAATCATAGGCGTGTTTGCCCACGCTGTTACGCCTCCGAAAGCGGCACGATGCGTCGTTTCGTAACCTATTGTAATAACTAGTCGTGGGCGACCTCTCATTAATGACCGCCTCGCTATTATTTCATCTACTGTAAACGCCTATGTTTTGTTTTTTTGACTTGCTTTGAGGTGGCGCGCATTGCGTTTATGCTATGCGCGGGACTATTATATTCAAGCGAGCTCTATGAGTTGAGTTGGCCACTCAACGATACGTTGTCTCTTCGGACACAATAGTCAGTAAGCCACTGAAGCTTAACGCCAGATATACTTATTCTTGACAATAGTATACTAAAGCGCAATCAGCTACTTACCAAATGAACTCAGTCTCCATCTAGTATACACCCAAATCCCTGTGTGAAAGAATTTCTTGGTCTTTCGAAGAAGCGAGGGCGGGGTTGGCCTTATACCAATCTGCGCATGGCAGCGAAATAGGGTTTCTTGGCTACTTGGATTATTAGAACATTCTTAGATAATCGCTGCCCCCGCGCACCAACCTCGCGAGGTAAAGGATCTTGAGTGGAGGAGGATACAAGGGCCCCATGCTACAATAAGGGGACTTGACCCTGAATCAATTCAAAGCTGCTGTCATCTACACTGTACACTACACCAAAAAGCGACTAGAGTGTTGGCTCGGTTAGAAGGGCCCATGAGGACGGATTTCCCGTTTGTCACAGGGTCACAAACTTACCAGGCATTGTACACTACACTAATCTCAAATACATCTATACCACTTTACGCCCTTCATATCTCTGCTATCTTTCTCGTGTGAGACAAGGTATCCTGTGCTAACCGGGCCCTGGCATCGCTGCCAAGCTGTGCTTGTGGGAATGGCCAACGGACACTCGCTTTGAATGGAGATAAGCGTGCAAGTCTGTCCCGGGACCCTGGCCTCGTAAAGCCTAACGGCGATTACTTACACTGCACGTGCAGTCCTTTGACTTCAAGGAACCACAGAGGCGGTTCTGAACCCGGCCCTCACTCCCCTTACGAAGTGCATACGCAAATTGGCTATACAATGCTCTATTAAGCCTTTACATAAGAATGATTATGCTCTCCTTTTCCTAGCATGGCGGCCTGCAATTTCCCAACAACTGCATTATCTTGCGATAATATCTCAATGCGTGGCGATGCGTGGCGATGCGGGTATGTAAGCGTAAGCGCCTGTTGCTCTGGTGAATTGGGGGAATGTGACTGTGGCACTTTCACAACGCATCAGCTCCAGTGTTTGTTGGTGATAGCTGGACCCAAGCAGCTGGCCCCTGGGTTGCGAAGCGATCCGTCACCGTCGCATTGGTGTCATCTATATCTTAGTAGAGAAGAACTATTCGACCAGTAACTGTTCATAAAATGCAACACCCCACGTCTGCATGTGAATCCAAATGCAGAGGCAGTGATTCTCGTCCCAAGAGTTGCAGTATGTTATAGCGAGCGGTATATCACGCGGTTTTCCCTCCTGCGGCTCATCACAGTGGAAACCAGGTATGTCGACCGATTTCTACCGAGACTGCACCGAACTACGCATCTATGGCTGCCTCACTTCCTATACTTCCATTCTATATACATGTGATGTTATGTGATGATTTGCTGTGAGAACCAACAATCAAGATGAATGGTGGCTTGCTGCTCCTTAACAATGGGGCTAGAAAGGGGGCGGGTTTCGATCCTTGAGGCGAAGTACTGCGAATGGCGAGAAAATCGTTCGTTGCACCTCTGCACATCGACACTTTGAGCATATTGGAGATTGAGCGTAATTCAAGAGGTCAACAACACGAGGTTTCGCTTACCGTGACTATAGCACCGAGGTACCCAGGTTGTCACCTTTTCCCGAACAATTGGCATGTTCTACACGCCTAGATGGCCATCTACGCTATTATGAGACTGGAGATCTTCATCACTCGATTGAGGTTCGCTTATTTACTGACTACTACTGTCCGTATCATACCTATCAGTATTTGCTCTCACGACATGTGTCTTGACTATGATTTGGTCTTGCACGCGTCAGTCCTGTGCCCCTTTTCTGTCTGAGGCCGACTGATTCTTTGAGATTGATTCATCTTGGCACATTTGATGACTTGTCTTTCTCATCTCCTTCTAACCAGCTATTCTCTTATGATAGGGCTGCACAGCTTTGAGAACACCTCTTACAAGGCGACACGTAAGGCCACTGCCCAATCGAGCAAGCCGAAACATTTCATACTGGCGACGTCATATTTGCCAACACGACCCTATACCCATCCGGGTCCTCGAACGTGGTACCGTGAACATCCCAGTATGGGTTGAAGCTCATGACGGGCTCAAAGCCCGCGCCCTTCATTCTCTCTACGGCACTTTGGTACTGCGTCTCATTCGGCAGGTAGAAGACCAACAGGTTGTCTTGTGTCGGCGCACGTCCAGCGCGGTGAGAGACGTGCTGTGTAAATTCGAGGTGGTAGCCTGAGGGCGAGGCTGATGACGAAGATGCAGGCATACTTAATAGCACGCCATCGAAACCCTCGTGGTCGCTGAATGAGCCTTTCACCTCGAACCCTAACCCATCGACGTAGAAAGGGAGGAGAGATGGAATTGAGTCGGTGGGCCTGGCGATGCGGAGATGCGCCTGCGCTGATGAAAGCGGGTTGTGTGACGCAATGTTGGACATTGTACCCGTGTTCGCCTGCCAGTTCATGCAAAGAGAGATCGCACTAAGTAATGGAGAGAGGAATGTATGAGATGTCAAATTAGGACGTGGTTGACGGGCACCGGGTATGTGAGGCTGAAAAACGATGAGCTAGTTCGCCGGTGTCGGGCTAAGTCATCTGAGACGGCTGACTAAATTTGCTAACTATCTCATGCACGACATCTACTTTATTAAACCAATAGACTTCTCTATCTCTAGAAGTTAGTTGCCTGCTAAAAGAGGTTGTGTGAGAAATAACCCTGATTGGCTAACTGTCAATACGTAACAGGTGAGTGACGTTGTCTTACTTGAAGCAACAACTTGACCCCAAAAAGTATACGACCTAGAAGATGACATTGATCCGTAGAAAGCTTTAGTCAAGCACAAGGCCCATTCGATACTATCCCGCTTGGAAAGAAATATCTCACACCGCTTCCAGGACCTGTGTGAGAAGTTTCACAGACACATCTCGAACTCCCGTCTCAAACTTGAGAGAAGATCGCCACCTCGTAAAATACTTCATGTCCTCTGAGACGATTTCTCACACGATGATGACAATTCTATGACTCGCTGTGCATATATAGCGCCCTGTGGCGTTGCAACTTTACGCATTGCTGTGAAGACATGATGCGCGCTACTCAGTTGAAGTCGGCGAGGTTGGTTTCTCAACCTGCAGTTCGTGGTTGCCCCGCGACTAGTCCGGACGATTTGAAAACTAGTAGACATACCAAACTAGCTCCAAGACGTAAACTGCGGGCGCGGACGTGTTTCCCTCTTGAACGTAGCATAGAAACGATTGCTGATCATTTGGAGATCGCGCTACCTCTCGTGGTCGAGGATGAACCTTGGACAGTATAGCTTACCGCGCGATCGATGCGATGGACTGCAGTTCTGTTCTTACCTAACTTAAACGTCTCAGGTCTGCGACGAGGCGGGAGGCGCCGATCTCGAGAGGCTGGGCTCTGAATTGCCGGTATAGCCTAAATGGCTTTGAGAGGTAATGGTGTAGGCCTCGATTGTTGAGTAATCTGTCGAAAATATGTATTCCTGAAACAGAGACTCATCTAGAAAAGTTCGCGCACGGAAACAGCTGCTCGACAACTTGGTACGTTTTGCGCCTTATCGTTTGAAGTAAAAGACTTGCCGTGCGTGTACAGACCTAGTAGTGTAGTGCGCGCACGTCTATCTCAAGACTAACTTTCAGCTTTCACCATGAATTTGATACCCGGTGTTTCATGTTTCGTAGTTGCGTCTATCTAGTTCACTTGGCTGTCCTAAGCAAGAAACAGACGTTACTAAGCTATCTAAGGTAGGTTGATTAGTGCGCTAGTAAGAAGGGGGATTTTGACAGATATGCATATGCTAACTAGCATGGGGCCGAAACAATCTATATATGCTGATCCTATATTGATGTGTATGGACTTTTTCGAGCAAAATTCTACCGGCTTCGTCATCCGGCAACTGATGGTGTAGGCGGCAAAACTGGGGACCTGGTGATGGCCTCATTTGAAGTAAAAAAGATGTAAATTCACGTCTATCGATTCAGCAACCGAGCACAGCTGGCGGCCAGTTGCGAGACTTCTCCGCAACTTATGTTAAAAAAAGAAGTCGCTACATAATAATAACTGGGTAATTGATTGATAAGTGACGGTTTGCGACGGGAAAGATCGTTACAGCTAGCATTACTAGCTCGATTTGGCAGGCAAACAATACATTGAGGCGAAAGACAGATTTCCGCTGCATGAGACTGTCTTAGCATATCGCCGTTTCTATGCGGGGCAGTGGCAGTATCACCAAGGGCAGCGCTCTGTTCTTCAGGTCTGTTCACATCACCATTCGCAGTGCGTCATTCGCCTCACCACGACTAGCATCATCGATCCCCGTGCGAAGTTTCGGCTACCGTTACAGTCACAGCCACAGCCGTAGTCTGACCAAAATGGCGCCGCGCGATCCCAACACCCTTGCCAACTACGGCGAGTGGCTCACCAAGCATACCACTGTTAACTTTAAGGTGAACTTCGAGAAGCAGCGTCTCGAGGGATCTGTGCTGCTCGAGCTGGAGTCGTTGACCGACAAAAAGAGTCAAGAGGTCGTCCTTGGTATGCATTTTCTTGATTCGCCTATTATTGTTCATGATGCGGACCTAGGAAATGAAATTTCTAGACATTTTCTACCCCACTATCTTTTTCTATATCCCCCCAGAAAACTCGATTATTTGCTATAAAGGATAATTACTAACGACTAGTAAAGATACGAACCACCTGTCCGTCTTGTCAGTCAAGTCCAACTCCACAGATCTGCAATGGGCTCTCAAAGATCGTGTCGAGCCATATGGCTCGCCGCTTCACGTCTCTGTGCCCGAGGGTGTGTCGCAAGGTGACGTCCTCAAGCTAGACATTGCGCTTGAAACAACGAAAGACTGCGTGGGCCTTCAATGGATGACTCCTGCGCAGACCGGCAACAAGAAACACCCTTACGTCTACTCACAATGTCAGGCCATCTTGGCTCGCTCTATCTTCCCATGCCAGGACACCCCTGATGTCAAGTCCACTTTCACCTTTAATATCACCTCGCCGCTGCCCGTAGTCGCGAGCGGTGTCCCCGTGCCATCGGATGCCCAAGGGGACGGGGACAAGCTCTTCCAGTTTGAACAAAAGGTCCCTATCCCCTCCTATCTCTTCGCTCTAGCTTCGGGAGATCTCGAATCAGCCCCTATAGGTAAGCGCTCTGTCGTGGCTACTGGGCCCGAGGCACTGAAGGAGGCAAAATGGGAGCTGGAGAACGATATGGACAAGTTCCTCGAAGTCGCGGAGAAGCTTGTCTTTGATTATCAATGGGGACAGTACAATGTTCTGGTGTTACCCCCTAGCTTTGCCTACGGTGGAATGGAGAACCCAATCTTCACGTTCGCGACACCCACAATCATTAGTGGTGATCGCCAAAATGTTGATGTCATTGCCCACGAGCTCAGTCATAGTTGGAGCGGTAATCTAGTTGGCTGTGCCTCATGGGAACATTTCTGGCTCAATGAAGGGTGGGACTCCTTCTGCACCTTGCCTAAATTCGAATTTTGCTAATCAACTTATTGCAGCTGGACTACCTATCTTGAGCGTCGTATTGGTGCTGCTATTCAGTATGTATCTCGCGTACTCCATATCCTTTGATGTATGCGACAGTCACTGACTCTTGGGTTCCAACAGCGGTGCGCCACAGTTTGACTTCAGTGCCATCATCGGTTGGAAAGCGCTCGGTAAGTAAGCCGCCATGCGTATTGTGAAATAGAAGCTCATGAAGGCCTAGAGGACTCCGTAGCGCTGTTCGGGAAAGACCATGAATTCACCAAACTCATCATTAATCACAAGGGCGTTGATCCCGAGGATGCCTTCAGCACGGTTCCTTATGAGAAGGGCTTTCACTTCCTCTACTATCTTGACAGATTAGTTGGCCGAGAGCACTTCGACAAGTTCATCCCTCACTACTTCAAGACTTGGGCACGGAAATCCCTAGACTCCTTCGAATTTAAGCAGACTTTCTTGGACTTCTTCAACAACTACGGCAATGATGAGATTAAGGAGAAGATTGCCAAGATTCCATGGGAAGAGCGGTTCTACACACCTGGCTTGCCACCCAAGCCGGAGTTTAACACGGCTTACGTCGATAGCTGTCTAGCGCTCGCCGAGAAGTGGAAGCAATCTGTAAGTGTTTAAGCTCTTTCTTCTTGTGCATATGATGCTTCCTACCTTGCAACAGCACTGACAAAGGACTAGGATTATCAACCTGACCCCAAGGACCTAGAATCGTTCACCGCGAACCAGATCCTAGTCTTCCTACAGGCTGTTCAAAACTTCTCGTCACCTCTGAACGCCGAGCGATCTCACCTCCTGGGTACTACCTACAAAATCAGTTCGTCAAAGAACGTCGAGTTGAAGGCAGCATACTACCTCATCGCCCTCAAGGCTGGAGACAAATCGGAGCTTCCGGGCGTGGTTGAACTCCTGAGCTCCGTGGGCCGAATGAAGTATGTCAGACCACTCTACAGAAAACTTAATGAGCTCGACAGAGCTTTAGCAGTGAAGACGTTTGAGGATAACAAAGACTTTTACCCCTCGACGACAAAAGGTCAACTCGAAAAGGATCTGGGTCTAAAATAGGTTGCTCAAAAGCATTATGGCATGTTTTGTAGGAGTGCAGCTACATGTATATGAGGATTCTCATTACTAGTCAGTGCAGAGCAAAACTGAGACAAGACCATCTGGGTATAAAACCGGATTCTGGTTCTTGACCAGTATTGAAATCACCACGAATCAAGTTGATTCCTCGATTATGTTACAAAATATTTTGTTTCAGATTGTGAGGGTTGCATCGAGATACTACGTAAACAGAGAAATAACAGGTAAGGGTAGTTAGTGTTTGCCTAATATACCTACTTGCAGAGGAGTGATGCACCGTTGTGGCAGATGACAGGAGCACCTGAGTCACCTGGCAAAGCTCCGGAACAGGGAGTATTCTATGGAATTAACACGTGAATCCCACCTCTCTCGGCTGGCGCGGGCGCACGTCAGTTCCTGGAGCACGGGTTGCAGTGGGTTGTGCCTACTCGACTGGGCATAGTCCGCTGCAGGAAATTAATTAATGGGCGCCTTATCCCTATTGGATTCATACTATCCCCAAGTCGCGATCGCGTCTCTTCTCTCTTTGTCTGCTCCCATTGTTAATTTGTACGCAAGCTGCAGGCGAAATTCCCAACCCCGGTCCGAACTAGACTACGACTACCGTAAACACTCACCGCACTCTCGACGACTACGACCTGGTATAACGAGGAGTCGCGTCGTATATCTCTCCCTGGCCTCACTGGCACAGGTCTAGCGCTCTGCAGCACACCGACCGCATAGCTATTTGAATCAGTGGCGGCCTTCTAGTCCGTCGCTCCTTGTCAACCTCCACCCCTTGGCCCGCCGACGCCTTGCGATACCTATACCATATCCACGCACCTCGAGATAAACACCCACCACCGCGAAACGACCTTAACTCTGCCCGGAGACGCCGCGGGTAGGGCGGGGATGACGAAGAGCGAGCGCTGATGCGCTAGGAGTTGTTTTGACTTTTTGGGTGGACAACTTTGGGATTGCGACCGACGGACAGCCTTTCCGTCTTCCAACACGCCGCTGTGTATATTCGAGGGCCTAAATCCCCGTTGTACGACACCATATTGACGACTACTATTCGCATGTTACTCCGATACGTCCTGTCTGTCGCATATCGCGATAACCAAATACATTTGATCAAGCAGTTGTAGACGCGAGGGGCCTGTCCTCTGTCTGCCCATCATGGCTCCAGCCGGAGGTGGAAACATCAAGGTGGTGGTAAGATGTCGTCCGTTCAACAGTCGAGGTATGTTATTCAATCATCTCGATCCCCCTTTGCATATGATGAGGCTGGGCAAATCTCCATTGTGCGGGGTTAATCGCGTAGCTAATGATGGCAATAGAAATCGATCGGGGGTCGAAATGTATTGTGGAGATGAAAGATAACCAGACTGTCCTTACTGTGCCATCCGACGGAGCGCATAGTGGCAAAGGACCGAAAGATTTAGCCCCAAAGGCCTTCGCTTTTGACAGATCATACTGGTCGTTCAACAAAAGTGACCCGAACTATGCCGGTCAAGAAAACCTTCATGATGATCTTGGAAAGCCTCTCCTGGATAATGCATTCCAGGGTTATAACAACTGTATTTTTGCCTACGGTCAGACTGGTTCCGGAAAATCTTACTCTATGATGGGTTATGGTAAGGAACATGGTATCATTCCCAAGATTTGCCAGGATATGTTCGAGAGGATAGGTAAACTACAACAGGACAAAAACACGCGCTGTACCGTCGAGGTTTCCTATCTTGAAATCTACAACGAAAGAGTCCGAGATCTTTTGAACCCGTCAACAAAAGGCAATCTGAAGGTCCGAGAGCATCCGTCCACTGGTCCTTATGTTGAGGACTTGGCCAAATTAGTGGTCGGTAGCTTTCAGGAGATTGAGAACTTGATGGACGAAGGAAACAAAGCGAGAACTGTTGCAGCCACAAACATGAACGAGACGTCCAGTCGAAGTCACGCTGTTTTCACTCTAATTTTGACGCAAAAGTCGTTTGACACAGACACCAAGATGGAATTGGAAAAGCAGGCAAAAATCAGTCTGGTCGATCTTGCAGGTTCGGAAAGAGCGACATCCACGGGTGCCACTGGTGCTCGACTCAAGGAAGGTGCCGAGATCAATAGGTCACTCTCAACTCTCGGTCGTGTGATAGCAGCGCTGGCCGATCTCTCAACCGGGAAGAAGAAAAAAGGCGCTGGAGGGACTGTTCCCTATCGAGACAGTGTCTTAACGTGGCTCCTCAAGGATTCGTTGGGTGGTAACAGTATGACGGCCATGATTGCGGCTATTAGTCCCGCTGATATCAATTATGACGAGACTCTGAGTACCCTGCGCTATGCCGACTCTGCTAAGCGCATCAAGAACCACGCTGTCATCAATGAGGATGCTAATGCTCGCATGATAAGAGAGTTGAAGGAAGAACTCGCTCTACTGCGAAACAAGCTTGGGGGTGGAGCTGTGGGAGGCGCCGGTGGTGCACCCGTGCCACCTGAGGAAGTGTATGCCGAGGGCACACCTTTAGAGCAGCAGATTGTCAGCATCACCCAGGCCGATGGTTCTGTCAAGAAGGTTTCCAAAGCCGAGATCGCTGAGCAGCTAAGCCAAAGCGAGAAACTACTGACGGATCTAAATCAGACATGGGAAGAAAAACTGCTCAAAACTGAAGAGATTCACAAAGAACGTGAGGCCGCATTGGAAGAGCTTGGGATTAGCATTGAGAAAGGTTTTATTGGATTGCATACGCCAAAGAAGATGCCACATTTGGTCAATTTGTCGGATGATCCACTATTAGCAGAGTGTCTGGTTTATAACCTCAAGCCGGGAAAGACTACGGTTGGAAACGTGGATTCTAACGCCGAACATCAAGCCAACATACGTCTTAACGGCACTCGTATCCTTCACGATCATTGCAGCTTTGATAATGCTATGGACGGCACCGTCACGATAACACCGAGCGAGGGTGCATCAATCATGGTTAATGGGAGGAAGATTACGGAACCAACACGGTTACACTCTGGATATCGAGTTATTCTCGGAGACTTTCATATCTTTAGATTCAATCATCCCATGGAAGCTAAGGCGGAGCGCGACGAGAACAGACAAAGTTTGCTTCGTCAAAGTGTGACAGCTAATCAACTCATATCACCCCGCCTAGGTCATGAACGATCCCAGAGCAAAGCCGGATCAGAGTTTGGCGATAGTCGTCCCGATTCGCCCGCACCTCTCCGGGAAGGGGGGGACTCGGATTGGTCCTTTGCGAGGCGAGAAGCTGCTGGAGCTATTCTAGGCACGGATAAGAATCTCCAAAGTTTAACAGACGAAGAGTTGAATGCACTTTTTGAGGATGTCCAGCGTGCCAGAGCTGAGCGTGTTAACGACCGCGATGACGACGCGGAATCAAATCTATCATACCCAGTCCGTGAAAAGTATATGTCAACAGGGACGATCGATAACTTCTCTCTGGATACAGCCCTTACTATGCCCTCTACTCCTAGAGCTGGTGAACCTGACGAACGACTTAAAGAAATTCGAGAAACCATGCAATCTCAGTTTGACAAACAGAAAGAAGAGTATCAAGACCAGCTTAAGAGTGCCGAGGCCGCAAATGTGGAAGTCGAGGAGATCAAGAAAGAGAAGGAGCGAATGGAAGAGACCTTGATTCAGATCAAGACTGATATGGAAAAACAGCTGGCAGTCCAGAAGAAGGAATTCGAGGCCAAGATAGAGAAGCTTGATCCGCTCAAGAGGCCAAAAGCCAACCCCAAGCTTTCGCCAGATGAAATACAACGAGCAAAGAAGGTTGTCGAGCATTGGAAAGGTTGGCATTACGTGCAGATGGCTGAAGCTATCCTTCAGCATGCGGCATCTTTGAAAGAAGCGCAGATCATGAGCCAGGAACTAGAGGAAAACGTCGTCTTCCAGTTCACAGTGGTAGATCAAGGTCATGCCCTTTGCTCCTCCTACGACATGGTTCTCAATGATGTCTCGAATGAGGATGATATCGCACTTGAACAGGCCCAGAAACCTTGTGTGGGTGTCCGCGTGGTCGACTACAAGAACACAGTGATTCACCTTTGGAGTTTAGACAAACTCCATGATCGTGTACGGCAAATGCGTCAAATGCATCAGTATCTCGACCAGCCAGAAGTTTCTCAACATTTCAAGTTTGACAATCCATTCGTTGAGGCTTGCATGCCGGAATACTCTCTTGTCGGTGAGGTTGACGTTCCGTTGAAAGCTGTTTTCGATAGTCGAGTACAGGATTTTACATTAGACGTCTTATCGCCTTATACATCCCATGTCATTGGCATTATCAAAGTCTCATTGGAACCTTCCAGTGCTCGCGCACCCTCAAGTACCTTGAAGTACAACGTGGTCATGCATGACATGGTTGGCTTCGCAGAGCGAGAAGGAACAGACGTACATGCTCAGCTATTCATTCCAGGCGTATCAGAAAACGGTGTTACGACGACGCAAATGATCAAAGACTTCGATGAAGAGCCTATCCGCTTTGATAGCGTTCATAGTATGAGCGTTCCTCTGTTCGGGTCCCAAGACGTCAACCTTAGAATTGCTATATTTGCAAAGGTTACCACAATGCACCTGGATAAGTTGCTTAGTTGGGATGAGATGCGTGACACTCCACCCGGATCAGAAAACAAGCCCAGAGGTGCCCGTATTAATGAAACCCAATTCTATACCGCAGAAAAGCATGATATGTTGGCGCGAGTTCAAATTCTCGAAATGAACGAAGAGGGCGAGTACACACCCGTCGAGGTTACGCAGACTAGTGAGCTGGATGTTGGGACATTCCAACTACACCAAGGCCTACAAAGACGCATAGCCATCAACATGTCTCACAGTTCGGGCGATGCGTTACCATGGGAAGATGTTAGCTCGATGAGAGTCGGCCAAGTGCAGCTTGTGGATCAATCAGGAAAGGTTCCTGACATGGCCTCACCCACTCCAGATATTTCCTTGAGGCTTGGTGGCAAGCCAAGTTTCCGCCAGAATGCGAATGGAACACGAAGCGCTACAATATCGGGACACTGGGATTCCAGCTCGCACAATTCTCTGTTGCTAGATCGAGTCACCGCGGACAAGTACAGGGTTCAATTGACACTGTCGTGGGACATTATATCAGATAATCTCGCAGAGCCGATGAAATTTTCCACCAACCTCTACTGTCAGATTCTTGGGAGAACGTATGTGCGCCAACAATCGATGCTTTCTGCTCTGTGGCAACACGTCCGGATTGTTCATTCCTCGACAACAATTTTCTCATTGGGATTGAAGCCAGCACCAATCAAACATGCCGGTGATTTGTGGCGAATGAACAGCCAGCATGATTATGTCAAAGGCGAAGAGAATCTCAGCAGTTGGAGTCCCAGGGGTGTATCTCTGATCGCAGACTATCTCACAGCAAGAAAAAAGAGAAGGCGCATCGCTGAGATTGGAGCCGCGCAGCTTTGGCTAAAGAAGATTGGTCTGCCGGAGCCCAAGGTCAAGCCGACCGAGACTGACGATCACTCTGAAGAGGAGCTCTCGCCCATCAAGGTTCATGATGACGACGATTCGATCAATGCCTTGCTCAATGATACGCCGGAAACCTCGCGGCCGTCTTCGCCTCATAAAACCGATGATGATGAGGTTCCTGAGCTAGCCGAAGGGGAGCAAAAGCAAGACATAGAGGCTGAGTTTGAGACTGCGGCTGAAGGTGAGACTGCAAAGGAGGTAGAAGGTACAGTGAGTGCGGAGGGTGCGGAAGATGCAGAGGTTCCAGAAGGTCCAGAAGGTCCAGAAGGCACAGATGGCGCAGACGGCGCAGACGGCACGAAGGCCGAGGTGGTTTCTGAGAAGCCCCAGTCTGAGTACAACGAGGAAGAAACTGCAATCTTGACGAAGTGCATCGATCTTTGGAAGCGTTACCCTGACCCTGCCTTCAATATTTTGAGCCCGGCCAACACTCAACCACCTACGAATGGCATAGCTCCAGAGTCGACTACCCCACCAAAACTGATCGCCACAGCCATTCGGATACCCAAGAACCCGTCTATCCTCAAAGGTGGTTACCTTCTAGTACCCAGCGCTGATTCAACAAAGTGGGTGAAGCGATTTGTCGAACTTCGACGGCCATATATGCACATCCACAACGCTACCAATGGGGACGAGGTCGCCATAGTCAGCCTTCGCAATTCAAGAGTCGATAGCCAGCCCGAAATACTTGCTCTTTTTGGCGGACACGATGACGGTCCAGGCGATGATCTGGCAGTTGACGATAGCTCCGTTAGCAGTTTCCAGCCTAGCCATCGCCGAACAGCTTCAGGGCGCCTCATCTCTTCCATCTGGGCTGGCAGCCAAACCTCTGCAGGACCCGGTCTCGGCGGGCTAAGCGAGCGTATGCAAGCGGGTGTGTTTGCGGTTTACGGGACCGACAACACGTGGCTCTTTGCGGCTCGCAACGAACGCGATAAGCTGGATTGGATCCTTCGCATCGACCAAAGCTATTATTCGGGTAGTGCCAGTGCCAGTGCTAGCGTCACTGGTAGCAGAGCCGTGAGCCCGCAACCCAGGCATCACGCTTTCGGTGATTAAAACAAGTAAATGAAAATAACATTCTTTCCGAAGGAAAACCACCCACCCAGCCTGGCTGGATGGACTCTTACCGATGCAATGAGGTCATGACAGTAATTAACATATTATCCGTACGAACGAACAGCATATATAGTGATGGGAAGAAGAACTTATACACAACCTATATTGGCGTTTTTATATCTTTTCTTTTCTTTTGTTTATAATGCGCCCCTAACTATCAACCCTCCACATGTATGTATTTATCACGATCCCGAACTCTTTTGGGTTTTCATGAAAGTCACTTAGATTATACCCCCCCGGATCAACATCTTTTGCGATGCTGTTATCCGATGAGAATAGAGCGGATTGACACGGCGGAATGAAATGACTTAAGGCTTGTGTCGGACTTTCGTTAATAATGGTGCGGTGAGGAAGTAAGTTTGTTGTTTTGAGAAGATGTGAGATGAGATGAGTGAGGTTTGTTAGTATTAGCAATCGATGCTCCTGTTGCTCGTTTGGGCTTTGAGTCTAAGAGGGTTCTGGCTCGGTGAGGTTGAATAGAGGTTATGGTGATATAGATGAGCATCGCTACTAGAAGATCATCAAGTTAATTGACGGTATTATGAAACACCATTGTTTGCTGCTGCGAAGGATTTTATGAGACGAAGCTGCTATATTTAAGAATGGCCCATGACTTATCTACTCTCAACCTTCGGACTAGCTACGTAAAGATAGTAGAGCTACTTAGAAGTAGAGGTCTTCGAAAGCGGAATTTCTGGGCCTTTGTCCTCCGTAAACCCAAAAATCAACACCTGGCCCGACTCACACCCAATGATCACCCTCTGGCGCCGAACCTGCACACTGCACGGTTCATTGTCGCTTGGACGATACTGCTCTGGCAAAAATATCAAGTTCTCGTTATCACGGGTGATCCAAGCTTGGCCACCACACTCGCGCACGCCGTACCGACTCCAATATGGTGGCGTCTTTGATGACGCGAGTGCGTACGGCCGTGAGGAGGAAGTAGTCTTCACCGGAAGAGCCCCGTACTCGGAGAGCAGTATTTCCGGGTGGTCTAAGTCGAAGTGTAAGAATTGAGGGTTCTTGTCAATCCTGTTCCAACCGATATCGTTCTTGGTGAATGACTTCGTACACTGCCACTCCCATTGTCCCCTTTGCTCTCCCCTCTTCCAGACGCAGATGGTGCCGGTACCTGTCACCGAAATCAGTGTCTCGCTGTCATTCGGCGCGAAGACGAGGCCGCGTACGGCATCATCTATTCTGCGAAGTTCTGCACATGGGTTCTCCCGGTCTGCCTCTTCGTCGTAGTCCTCATCATCCTTTTTGCGTAGTGTTGTATTTTGCTGGTTATTGTCCGCGTCGCCGCAGAGATCCCAAATCAAGATCCGACCGTCATCTGCACCGGAAGCTAGGTACCGACCATCTGAAGAGAAAGCGACACTAACAACGTAGTCCCAATGTCCTAGAAGTATTCGACTTTCCTTCTGGACAATGGGCTTCCCACTAAGGTTTTGGTCCTCTTCTACCGACTCCCGATTTTCATCTCCAGCAAGATTATTTTTGATATTCCAGACTCTAACCGTTTTGTCGTCGGATGCCGAGGCCACGAACTGTTCGTCTGGAGAAAG
The DNA here is from genome assembly GCA_022495235.1 of Xylaria curta. Taxonomy (NCBI): domain Eukaryota; kingdom Fungi; phylum Ascomycota; class Sordariomycetes; order Xylariales; family Xylariaceae; genus Xylaria; species Xylaria curta. The sequence continues at coordinate 13,114 of MU376013.1, read as the reverse complement.
CACAGCACTCCTTATCCAATCTGTGTGGCCTTCGAGCTTACGTATCATTTTACCTGAACCAGTATCCCATATACCCACGGTGCCGTCGTTTCCAGCCGAGATGAGAAACTTCCCGTTTCGAGAAAAGGCGAGAGACTTAATAGGTCGAGAGTGGCCACCGGTGAGAGCGCGTATCGGCGTCCCTTTACCGGCATCCCACAGCAAAATCTCGCCGTCAAACGAGCCTGAGGCAGCCATCTTGCCATCAACGGAAAATTTTACGAAGCAGACAGATGTCTTGTGGCACAGTAACGGTCCTCTGGGAGAAACTTGCTGGCCATCCGTCCCTGGCAGCGTCAAACTTAAATCCTTGGTCATTGCCATATCGACGTCGATATTATTGAGACGCCAGATGCGTGCAGTCGTATCGAAGGACGACGATAGTAAATGGCGTCCATCGGGTGAGAACCGTACCGTTGAAACAGGCTTAAGATGTCCTCTGAACACATCTTCTTCCTCATATTGCTTCATGTATGATGCTTTCACTTGTGCTGATGCTACGGCTTTCCAAATCCTTACTTTATTACCTGAGCCACACGCTAAACGACGGTCGTCAGTAGAGAAAGCCACTGAGCGCACCCGGTCGGGTGAAGTATTATAAGAGTTTAATTCTTCGCCCGTCTCAACGTGCCAGATTCTGAAAGTGCAGTCACCTGATCCAGATGCCAAGTAGAGTGAATCAGGGGAGAAGACAAGGTCGTTGATCTTATCCTTATGGCCTCGTAGCTGATGGAGAACTTGAGAATTCTCTATGTCCCAAATCATAATCTGATAATCGCTGTCTTGGGCTGCCCAGGCAAGCAGTCGTCCGTCACTAGAAAATGCACTGTGGATGTCTAGGTTCTCGCATGGAGTGGTGTCATGAACTCGAATCTGTCCGTCTGGTGAGAATGCGATGCTATGTATCCCACGGTCCAGGTCTTTCGGGGGTAAGAGGTTAACCTGTTCGCCTGTGAAGACATCCCAGAACTGGGTTGTTGAGGAATCTCTGACAGCCAGGATTCCCAGTTGCTCACAGAAGACAATTTGTTCAGGATATCCATAGTTGAATTTTAACACATGTTGGGCTTTTCCTGTATTGGAGTCCCAGAGTCGCACTGATTTGTCATCCGATACCGTGGCGATGAGACGACCGTCGGGCGAGTAGGCGCAGTCACGAATCCAGTCCGTATGGCCGGTCAAAATATGCTCACATGAGCCTATCTCTTGACTAGATGTCCTAATATTTGGCGCTATGGTAAGACCTTCGGGCCATCCTTCGAGAAGTATCATCTCCTTTAGCTCGTCTAAGCGTGGATAGAAGAGTAGACTGTTTCGGGGGCTGAGCCCCTGCGGACTATGTAAAGACTGGTGAAAGTTAAGAAAGTCGATAGACATCCGGACGATTCTGAAGCAAACTGTGAAGTCCAGGACATTCTTCTCAGTAGAAGCTGTTCTATTGCTATGCGGTCTTGTTTCTTTCAGAGTCTATGCAAAATTAGCCGCTGAAACATGGTAGATGATAGCAGGCGTGTTAGACTACTCACTTTCTCAGCCCAGAGAGACTCCATTATTTGTAAATACTCCCGGGCTTGTGTCAAAAGGCCTTGTGATGCCAGGACTTCCAACCACTGCATAAGGTGGCCTTTCAGAAATTCGTTCACATGTTCCATCATTTCCAAGGCCCGGTCGATGTCTACAGCTGCAAGATGCCTAATCCAATGTATTGACGCATAGTTGACCATCCTTGATTTGACCGTATCGCTAGGCAGTCTAAGGTTATCCAGAGTGACTCGCAAACACTGCTTGACCATTTTCAGATGCATCTGCAATAGGCCTCCATTTTCCTTCATTTCTTTTCGAAGGTATTCTTGGGCTGATGAATGTTTGAAGTATACCTTATTATCAACGGTTTCCAAGAAGGAGAAACACATTCTTTCTATTATGATGACAATGTCGACATAGGCTGGGAGATTCACAAGAGTTCGAAACTCATCAAGAGATAGCGGGCGAAATGCGATCATTGCAGTGGAAAGAATGATGTTGCAGTATCCTTCATTTTCCTCTCCGAATTCAGAGAGACTCTCTTTTCTTTGTCTGTAAAGGGACGACACATCAGTTGCCAACCCCTGGATAACGCGTGGCGCACTCCACGGTATCTCCTGAGCTTCGACAATATCACAGACCATGTCGAGCCATAGAAAGTTGTTCCTTGGTGAACGACTCAGAAGAAGCTCCGAAATCTTGAACTGGAGGTTGGAGGTTAAGCGGACCTTTCCAGCTAGTCTAAATATCTTCATAGCAACGTATACTTTCATAACATGTTGCATGTCCTGCATAGTAGACGAAAGGTGAATATGGGCTGTTCTGGGTTGCGTGTCCTGGGGTTTGTAATGGACATCGGTCATTGTGATTCCGGTCTGTTGGATCTGGCCATCTAATATTTGCGATGCTTGATCCGTGTTTTCGACCATGGAGGGTGTACCACTATAGTCATTAGCAAGGTTGCTACGAAAATTTTCTGGGTTTAGCAGCAGTTCTTTGCTATTGAAATGCTCAGTGTCAAGTCTGCTGATGTCTATGTTCGCATCGCGCGTCGATACGATCCATTTGACGCGGGTAGATAGTCGCGAAGTCGTACTGATCAATTCTAGAATATCCCTTTGTCCCCATTTATCCCCGAATCGAGACATTGAGTTAGAGTATTCATCACCACGTGGTTCGTCATAGAGTTCTTCTATCTCGCCGAGAACAAAACACGTCGTACTAAAGTTCTCATCTCGTACTAATGTGCAAAGAAGACTTGACATAGCATAAAAGTCGTTGGGACCATCGAAACACTCTCTGCCCGTGTCATGCAGCTTCTGCTCTAAGTGATTAGAGAGCTGAGGTTGGCTCTTGAGGACTTGCCAGATAAGACTTTTTAGTGCCGATGTCAGATTCTTTCGATCGGCTTTCGGTTGAGAAATAAAATATGCAACAGTGGCTATCGGCTCTGAGACCAACTTAGATTGCGGGCCTAGAAGTCGCTGTGTGAGGGATTGAAGGAGGGCTGTCTTGCCGCTGCCAGGATCACCAGTCACCCAGAGCACTTGGCAGCTCCTCTGACTGACCCAATCTCGGTACTCTGGAGTTTGAATAGCCCACCGAGAGAAGCTCTCTAGAAAATCCCGTTCTTCGGTTCTCATGCTAGAAATTGGTTGGTGGCTAACCTGAAGCTTGTTCAGCAATTGATTCTTCGATCGATCATCATCGCTCGCAGTCTTAGGTGCTTCCTCAGAGCTATCCCCGTTGTTCTCGGATTCAGCAGTTACCAACAGCTTAGAAAGCTGAATTGTCTTATTTCCACTGAAACTATATGTGAGAGCTTCTTCCAGTCTCATAATGTCTTCCTTGGTCGGACATTTTTGATCGGAATGAGATACATCAAATTTGCCGTTGGCAACACACGCAGCGGAGATTGTAGTATGAAGAATGGCCTTGTAGAGATCAACCACGCCCGACAAGTCTCTTGTGCAGTTTCTATCATTAAGGAAGAGCTTAGATAGACTCAAGTACCACTCAATTTTTTGGATAACATAGATAAAAGAGGGGTGAGGCATCGTGCGTCGTATATCGTCATGCAGCGTGATCTATAGAGTATAATAGTAGAATTAGCAATCATCCTAAGTATCATGAAGGCAGTCAGACTAGAGAGTGAATGTAGATATACATATATACATACTATGTAAAGACAGGTTGCTAGCCATATCATAGGAGCACGAGGTGATCGTTGTATAAGATCTCGTATGATGTTTTTGATAGAACGAGTTCGCAAGTTTGTGCGTTTTGAGTTAGCGTTATTGTTCGCGTCTTCCTCGATGACCTTATTGAGCCAAACTTCAAGAACCTTGGTCATTTGCGAACGCGTCACTGATAGGTCAATATCAAAAAGCTTATCAGTCTGGATGTCCGACTCTTCAACCCCTTGTGTTAAATGGTCTGTGATGATCGCCTCATAGCGATCGATAAGATTGGGATGCTGTTTTCTCAAATAGTCATACGCTGTATCCCAGAGGCATGCTTTTTCCTTGTCTTCCTCTTGGGAGGCATTGTGTATGTCAACAAGCTCTGACTCATATGTATCTTGAATTTCCTCTGTAGAAACAGATTTGGTAATAGGTTCAGAGGGCTGAGATTTTGAAATGTCGTTAATAGTATCAGTATGAGAAGTCACGACATTAAGGGACGGGTCTGAAGGTCTCTCAGCTCCGGCTTCGGTCCTGCTCTTCTGGCTGACCATTTTAGCCCTCTGGGGCAGCTTGCCGATCATGGTATGTTGGGTAATCGAAAGACTGAAGTGGTCACTGCTCTTCTGTGAGTGAGAAGGAAGAAGAAGAAGAAGAAGAAGAAGAAGAAAAGACAGAGGTACGCCGGTGGACTACGAGCACGTATTTGACTCCCTTGCTTACTCAAATACCGTATCACAGAGTAAAGAAATTAGGTGCATGGTTACGGGCAGACGGAATTAGGGATAAGGATAATCTGAAAGCCGTTGAAATAAGGGAGATTAGTACACTTTAGACTTGAGGACTGTATGATTGTTTGACTTCAATATGGACATAATAATTAAGGGGCTACAGAATTTCATTCGGCTAGGGGGTACCTGCGACCTGCCCCAAGTTATCCCATAGGTTTTCCCATTTAAATACGAACGTTCTCCTTTTATAGCACTTCAAGTAGGAACTAGCCGCTTTTTCATTGAGAAGCAATATCAGGGAGGCAAGGAACAAAATCTTTCCCAACTTGAACTTGAATGCTGGGTGACAGGTAGTAGCAACAAGACTGATAGTCTGACCCGTAATATAAAACTGGAAAACGGCTTCATGTAAGCGAAGGGCCTCATTGATACCATTTAGTTTTGCTACTGCATTATCGACCGAGGCCTATTTCCTGCACCGTCTAGAACAATCAAGCCGCCCTAGCGTAAACGCTCTGAACGCTGCAGTAGGACTTCAAGCCCTCTACGCCCATCTCGATACCCATTCCACTCTGTTTGTGCCCTGAAAATGGAGTGCTGGGCTGCATCTCTGCGTGGCAGTTGATCCAAACATTCCCTGCTTGAAGCTGCTGCGCAATGCGGTCGGCTTGGCCTTTATCACGGCTCCAGACGGAAGCACCAAGGCCAGACTCGGTAGCGTTAGCCCTCCGGATCACGTCAGGTTCCTCAGACCATTTCATTAGTGGTAGTATAGGTCCTTCTATTTGTCAGTGAATACAATCCACATGATTGACCGAGGATAACGTACCAAACTGCTCCTCCACAACTATTCGCGAGTTGTCAGGGGGGTTGTCGATAATCGTGGGAGCTAGGAAGTATCCCTTTCTCTCTGCTAGGGGCTCGGTACTACCAGTCGCAACTGTGAGCTTGGTGTTTTTGATATCTGTCAGCAGTTCTTTAACGTGCTCATATTGGGGTTGATTCGAAACAGGTCCCATAAAAGCGTCTTCGTCAAGGCCGAGCTTTAGGCTTTGCGCAAAGCCTATCAGCGTCTTTAGTACAGCATCATAGACTGATTCGTGAACATAAACTCGTTTCATGGCAATACAAATCTGCCCAGAGTTGCAGAAAGCGAAGAGGCCAATCTTGGAGGCAACCGCAACAGGGTCCACGTCAGCACAGATGATGGCCGCATCGTTCCCACCCAGCTCAAGAGTAAAACGCTTAAGTGTCTTGCTGCAAGTCTCCATGACCTGTTTCCCAACGCGAGTAGAGCCCGTGAAGCTGACCATGTTAATACCCGGATGCTCAGTGAGCCAACGGCCAAGGTCATTATCCCCGCTCAAAGCTTGTAGGATACCAGCCGGGAAGAAGCGGAGCCCCAGTTCAGCGAGCTTGAGGCTGCAGTATGGGGTATGTGGTGATGGCTTCCAGATAAAGGCATTGCCAGTAAGTATTGCAGGGGCAATCTTCATGCATGCTAGCTGGACAGGGTAGTTCCAGGGGACGATGCCTACTACTACACCAAGAGGCAAATACCGTATAATAACCTTGCGTTCCTCGGTGTCTTCAATGACATCACCAGGACGGGACATGTTGCAAAAGTCTCGAATCCACTGGACTCCTGTGGCGATCTCATGGCGAGCCCACATTGGCTAGCCATAAAGTCAGATACACTTCTCACATAATCAAAATTAGACATAAGGGGCACTGACTGGCTTGCCTTGTTCCATCATTACCAGCTTCACGAAATCTTCAGCAGTGGCCTCCAAGGCATCAGCAAACCTGCGAAGTGCATCAGCGCGCTCGTCCCAGGGCACAGCAGCCCAAGCTGTTGCTGCTCTCTTCCCTGCTTCAACAGCTCTGTCGACATCTTCTAGAGTGCTCAAGGGGGCCGTTGGATTGCGATCACCGGTTGAGGGATTAATGAGCTGTCTGCTTCTACCTGAGCCCTCTACAGTAGCCCCGTCTATTACGTTGTAAAATGTTCCGAATTCAATAGAGCTGCTATTGTTACCAGTATCTTCCATTTTTGAACGTGTCTGTGATAGAAAGCTGCTATGTCAGATGTGGAGTGCTGTATATAAAATAATGTCCGTTGTGAATAAAGTTGGTACATGTGACAAGGGCTTGTACTTGAGGGCTTGGAACAGGTAATATGTTCAATTCTGCTAATGATTCTCTTTGGGTCTAAAGGGTCCCTAAAGGTCTACGTTTCTTCCACGCGAGCAAGCGTACTTTGCCCTTTACTTATACCCAGAAATCTAGGAATAAACATGTTTGCTATTTGGTCTAATTCAGTAATTAAGCCTCCCTCGGTAGTTCCTACCTTCGATTTGTTTAGCTGCCTAAATTTAGCAGAGCCTACATATGAGAACCAATAGAGCCAACAAAGTGTTGCCTGCATGCAACCGGTGTTTCGGAGTGTTATCGCACCACTCATGTTTCTGCAGTGTAACCAACATTCATAATCTGTCCAAACTGTTAAGGAATTTCCTTACTCTCATAATCATGAAGACAAAAGAGCAATAGGTGGATATCTTCTTGTAGAGGTTGGGCTTCGCAGTTAATGATTAATCATCTACTGCATGGCCTTTTAACGCTAAGACCCATGGGCAAGCATGTTAAACATTGTGACTGCATTAAAATTGCAATATTAAGAACCCGATACGGTAGCCCGTGCTGACTCATCGTGGCGGCGGCGATGTAGGCTGTACACCCCACCTCGTAGCCTCTGGGCCTCCGTTTTGCCATCGGTATGTCCCTAACTAAAACCGTGACGGGGTGCCTTAGGAGGCTAGATAATCTAGCTACCAGTGTGTGAGATAGGTCCAACTGCGAGACTGGATTATCCGAGTTGCCTGTAGCACTCCAGTTACCTGAATAGCCCTGCCTTCGGGCGATCGATGCAATCCCCAGCCGCAACTGCGATTAATCTTCCCAGAAGTGTAGGTAGCCTCGGTATCTCTGAGTGAGATGGGTGGAAATAAGGCTAGAAGCTGTTCGAGGTCATCGTAACACACCATCCACTGTAATACATTCATGAGGGTGTAGATTAGCGAGAAGACCGACGACTTATAGTGCTAGACAGGGGTAGACATTACATTGTCTCGTGTTTAGTTGGCAATTCATTCCCTGTCTCACCTCATCACCTGTACCATAGTAGCCGGCATTTCTCCTTGTCAAACGCCTCACCTTCCATAATACCTCGCACATAACTTTCACCAACAATACTCGATGGCTCTCCAGGTCGAGTAATGATGGGCACTGGACCACCTTGCAAGAGAACGACTTTATCGCCGACTCTAGTCTCACCTGGTCCCAGGCCAAAGTACCCCTTTTCCGTGACGAAGAATCGCCTTTTCTTTACCCATCCAGACCATGCAAAGAACTCCGTATAGAAGACATCCCCAAGGCCGGTCATGACCAACACGACGAGGTATAGAGCTATCGAGAATAAGAATCCTGCCAAGTTATCTATTGTTACTAAGCCAGCATGCCGAGTCAGTAGCCGGTCGACCCCTTCGCGAACCTTTTTATCTCTGGGCATCTCGTTCGGCCCTCCAAATACCGAGGCGTCGTGACGCATCAAGGTCTGCCAGAACGCTTCGAGTGTGGTTAGGCCGGTATTGCCGCCATGGCGGTACATAGACTCGGGGTTGGCCTTGCTGACTATATTCTTGGCATCGAGGTAGAATCTACTGTAGCCGGCTGCGCTTACGAAAGACGATATCACGCCCATGAGGTAGGACTGGTTGACCTTCTTACGCCCTGTCCTACAGACGCTGCTCACTTTGAATACAGAGTCGAATTCGTACCCTTGGGCACCGAAGAGGTTGCCGTTGATAACGGGTTTGCAACGACGGTCATTGCCGCCCGCACTCCATTCCACTTCGCCGGGTCTCCAACTTATCAAATCAGGTGTTCCGCTGTAATAATCCTGGTAGTCGATGACCCATGAAGGATCATCTAGCGTCGTCGTTTCCTTTGTCTTGCAGCCTCTGCAGATAGCGAGGATCTTGAGATCACCGGTGTGTTCGACGTAAGTTGTGGTAAAGCGTTTGAAGACGTCGGCATCGTCTAAGGCACTAGGATAAGACAATGTTAGATATCATAAACCAAATTTACCACGTGATCCCCTCGCAATCTTAGCCCTGCTCCCTGCAAAGGGATATTTACGGGTTCTTCGTCTATCTCCATAGGAAGGCAGTACAGCCATCATAAGGTAAGTCTGGCACAACAACTTCACAGAGAAACGACCTACTAGTCTACCTCGACCGGAATTACCTGGTCACCATTCGAAGCAAGCGCAAGAAGTCCGTAAATCTTATCTTTCGGTTTCGTCGCAATCCGGCGCCATGAAGCAAACATGCAGTCGAGTATGTTGTGAACATCGCTGCCAGGCGGATCTCGATATAGCCGCATTACGCGCCAACTATCGTCAATAAAATCACTCGATACGGCCTGGGCCTTTGAGATATCTTCCCAATCTACCTGGTAATCCCCGCAGATAAAGACGGCGTGCCGACTCAGGGCAAGTTCCTGTATCACCCACAACCTGGAAAACCAGTCCCGGCCAAAGACCGAGTTAAAAGCGGCCACGGCGTGCAAATATTCTGCGATGCCCCAAATGGCACCTAGAAGACCCTCGCCTTGCTTCCCATCACGCCGTCTTATTCGTCTCCAGTCATAGAACTTCACTCCCTGACCGCCGTCCCTGGTTTTCGTACTGAGGAACCTGACACCGTCGAATGCGGATTTTGTGAGCCAGTCGTGCTCCCCGAGCCATATGATGGTGCGCCAGCACGACTGATAGATGTCGCGCATCTGCGGTATGCAGGCATTTTTTTCGGAATCGTCGCTCTGGTTGATGCAAATGGCGTCTATCCACATCGTTCGGGACTGGCACCCATCGCCACCACGCAGGTGTAAAAGAGCGGTGTATAGATTGGCGCTGACCAGAAAAGCTCCTCCATTGACGAAAATGATGCGTTTTCGGGTCGGCGGACCCCAGCAATATGACAGAGCTTCGTAGGGCTCTGGTGTCTCGATAGAGACGGCCCGTAAACGACATTGGATCGAGCCTGGGCCTGGATGTAGGTCCAGTAATCGAAATTGTGTCTTCCCATTGGTAAATGGTTGGTAGTCGAACGAGGTGGCCGTTGCATTCGCGCTTGGTCCCATTTTCCCAGAGAGCCTAGCCATGAAAAACATATGTCGACTTGAGGTGAACATTGGGTCTCAGCCGGCTTCCTGTAGCTATTTTTGGTTTGTATGTAGGCTGCTTACACGGGCGTAAAGAAGAGAAGTAGCCCACCTGCGTCTGCTACCCTTTTTGGCTGGGGATGCCACCAAATTCCCACCTGTACAAATGATATACATACAGTTCAACAGCCAAAGCAGCCAGCCCAAGTGCCTTCCCAAGTACCATGTATTCTGTGGCACTAAGTTATGTAAGAAACGTGCGCATTCATAAAGTTGAATATACAACTAAGTGCTCGTATAATACTAGGTAGCATACTACTTTACCGATAACCTGAATATAGTAGAGAAACGACGTTGTTGATTTATTAGTTACTACATAAAAGCCAGATGCCGAAGCACCTAGCTAAGTCACGCAGATGTATAGCCCTTGCCGCAAATCTAACTATAAACAGTTGAAGTGACGTATGAAGGAGAAATTAGTGGCATCCCCAGCCAAAAAAGGAAGCAGACGCAGGTAGGCTAGTAAAAGTAAAGAAGGCCCCGTAGGCTAAGAGATGAGTAAGCTGATGATCTTATCTCTCAGCTCATATCTAGATAAGAGTTGTTATTAATACTACGCAAGAGAGAAGATGTCATATAATTTCATAGGAATAACCAGTTCAAGAAGACAATCGACATGCGGAAATCATGAGGGTCGATATCAAAACATAGAATGAACAGATTGTTGAGTTCAATCGCCAGTTCCTCCGCTAATACGCCGAGAAGCTTCTATGTCGTTTCTGCGGAACTAGGTAATCTATTGTGAAATTGAACCATACATTCCCTTCTCGAGACCGTAGTGTCTATTTTGAGGGCCCTATTATGTTGGTAGAAACTGAGCCGTCGCCATGACTTAGTCGGGCTAATCGAGACCTCACACCATGGCATCACTGGAAACAACAGCCTTCTCACTCCTCCCATGGGATAAGGAATCCCTCGCTGCTTCTCTGCTTCTGAGAGGCCAGTCCCAAGATCTCCGCTGCTTCTGAGGAATCTGATCTGGGTCAGGGGGCTGTGATGGTGGGGTGGGCTTAGTCGGCGTTTCGTTCAATATAGACGAAGAGATTGCTTGCTCCGTTGGCTCCTTTTTTGCTTTGTTGTCTGGTTCCTGCCCATTAACATCTCCATCCCGTTGATTGTCAATTTTGAGGTTGCCTTGCTGGGCTTTTCTGTCTTTGGCTTGCCTCTTGTACCATGCCCACACAGACGCTGAGAACAAGAGTGTTAGCAGGAAAGCCACAAAAAGACCGACTCCAATTTGCCATTGCTTCCAGTCCACATCTTCTTGAGTTGAGTCCTGAGGGAAGTCTTTGCTCGGAATAGCAAAAAAGCCCGTAACGAACGAGAGCGGCGTCTAATGGTACGTGTTAGTGAAATGCATACACTAAAATTCAGGACACACTTACAAACCAAATAGTAACGACAGTGAAGGCGAAAAGTAGGGCCGATTGCTTGTCAGATTGCTTTGCCCTTTCATCGCTCTTCCTAGCTAGATCGTGTGTGTTGGTCACCACGGAATTCGTGGCCTGCAGAACACTGTGCGTGCGGCCTTCGATGTCCTTTGACAACTTGGCCACCTCGTTGGTATCAGCAGCCAATTTCTTAGTGTCACCAGCTTCCTCAAGACTCGATCGTTTCAGCTTGATGTCGAGTAAGTGGTTGAGCTTGCAGTGTATTAGCTTGGTATCCTCGCTGTATCTGTTATTCAAGTCAACATACCCCTTTCTCGATCATGGAGGTGCGCTTATCTAAGCCCGCAATTCTGCTTTGCCATCGTTGTACCCTATTGACCATATCCCCCATTCTCTGGTTCAGATTTTGGAGACTCGCACCGGATTCTCCGGCTGCCTTCGACTGGCTACTGCCTCGAGACTCACTCGCTGACGGTGTTACCTCCGATCCATTGGCAGGTTTTCCTCTTATGTCGAGATAGTTGCTGAACTGTGTCATAGCAACCTCTTGTTCTTTGACTACGGACTCAATCATACCAAGCTCATCTCGGATATCCATAACGTTCTTAAAGCTCTATATCCTAATTAGCTCGTGATCTCAATTATCAGCCGAGGCACAATAACGGGATAAGACTTCAAGGAAGATAAAGTATCTGCGTGGTGTCTCTTATAACTTGTTACTGTTTTTTTTTGGAGACAACTTGGAGCTCAATGACCCGGAGAATTTGCTCACCTCTGCTTCTTCGGTAATCAGAGACATCGGATCTTTGTGATTCTCAGTTTCAAGAACATGATCTTCTTCTTGGTCACCAGCTAAGCGATCCTGTCCCGCTGGCATTTGAACCACTGCAGGAGTCACCAAAAGGTTGGCTTCCGAGGTATTGTCATTACGTTCGGATTTGTCTTCATGCTTCTGCTTCATAATTTTTTCAAATTCTTTGTAGCGGACGACCTGCTTTTCAGCCTGCAATTTGAGTCATGTGAGATTGTCGAGTCTCTTCCTCTCAGACTTGGGGCGGAAATTACCTCTTCTGCGATTACACGTTCGAAAATCCATAGAGGACTCAAGCCAAGCCCACTGTTGAATGGCCGATCCACAAAGTCAACAAATATATGCACCAGATCAAGCACAAGATCCATGGCGCTTATGGGACAGGACTCCCATATTGAGCGGCAAATAAGCCCCTGGATCTCAGAATTAGTCTCACGGAGTAGTCTAGCAGTATGGAATTGAACTAGCGCTTGCACAAGTGAGCTTATTAGAGCAAGTGAAGTAATCGTATTGTTGTTCTGTTTATTTTATTTTAGAATTTTTATAGCTTAAATATTTGTGTATACAAGCACACGGAGCAATTTTAAACGCTTATATTTATAAAGTTTTATTAAATATGTTAATAAGCTTATTTATTGTAAGCTTTTTAATATAGCTAGCTTGTTTATATTTTAATATATTTTTTAGCTAAGCTAAAAAGTATATTTATAAATAAAACGTTTTATTATATATTTTTTAAATAAATAGCTATAATTTATAAGTTTATAAAACTATAAAGCTAAAATATATAATTTTATTTTTTTTTATTATTATTACTTATTTATAACTTTTTAGTTTTTTTAATAAATATAGCACTTTTAATATTTTATTTTTTTATATAAAAAAAAATAATTATATATTTATTTAATTTTATATAAAGTTAATTAATTAATTATATATTTAATTAATTAATTTTTAAATTTAAATTAATATAAACAGCGTTTTTTATTTTATAAATATTTATTTATTAGCTTATTTAATATATATATTTTAATTTTAATAATTTAATTATAACTAATAAAATTAATTAATAATTATTTAAATAAATATAATTAATATATATAAATATATTTATATATTAATATGCTTATATATAAATAATTATAAATT